>KK122214.1:88711-128666 GCA_000611955.2 Stegodyphus mimosarum
CATTTTGCTTGGATAGTTAATACTTCTGTAAAATTATTATTGGTTACTTGACTTTTAGTTCCATTTACATCATCAGAATTATGTAAGTGCCATATGACATGGATCAATCTAGAAATGACGCAGTGCGTAGAGAGGTTATTATTTTTAGAATTGAGAAGGGAAATTTACGTTGTTAATTTAATCTTAAGACATATTCTTTATTTTTCTTACACATATATATATATATATATATATATACATAAATGCTTTTGATGCAACTGATTGCAAACAAAATAGGTGCACATCTACATGTTACAGTAGTTCTATATAAAAATTTCAACGTTTTGTGGCTATTCGTTTTTGAGTTACGCGAGAGATATACATAAATACGTACGTACGTACAGATGCCAAGAAAAAATCTTTTCAGAATCCATTTTAAATCTGTTTTGTAATTTTTTGGGGGAAAAGAACCCTTTATTCCCTCCGTTCAGATGTCACACTAAAACATAGTTAAATTGCATTCGATAGCGGTCAAAATGGATATTTTCGTTGAAATATGATACACAAAATTTTTCGCGGTTACAATACTTCATTTTCTCTTCGTACAAGTGGTACATTTTCTCTTCTACAAACAGTGGTCAGTAAATGGTATATCGCTTGTTTGTTCGATAACATTTTGCTTTCTTTTAATGAGCTTGGTAGTTTATCTTTCCCGAAAGAACCTAGCTTTAGTCATGAAAAGGTGAACAAGCTGCTGATTTATGGGCTTATCTGAATTGAATGTTACGTTATGAAAGGAACTTTGAAAAGAGAGAAACAAGTGAAAGTTTTGGAGCACAGGATCATCCGAGTATGATATGTATGTCAACACGTTTCATCCAAACTCCAATAAATTTTGTCAGGTGATCAAACTTAGGTATGGGTTTTTGTTATCGGGATGGAATGCTGTTCCTATAAGCGATTAATGAGTTCTGGAACTTCCTGGAAGATGGATTCGTTGAAACTATTCAGTTGGAGACAACACATTTTCGACTGATTTATTGGCTCCTTAGTGTAGGAGCTTGGAAACAAGACAACAGACAAGTCTGATCACTGACAAAAATTATTGGATTTTGGATGAAAAGGGCTGCTACGCGTATCACACTCTGCTAATCTTGTGCTCTCTTCAAAATTTCTTCTTTCACGGTGTAATATTCAATTTAGATGAGGTCGTAAATATTCACCTTTTGCCAACAAAGCTAAGTTCTTTTAGGAATGAGAAACTATGAAGCTTTTTAAAAGAAAGCAAACAGTTATAGAGCAAAACGCGATATATACTATTGTCTACTAACTGTTGTTACCAGTCTCACTTTGTCTGACAATGGTCAGAGCAAACCCGCGACCACGACATTCATCGCGGCAAGGAGTCATATTCAGTCGTATCGTATTTTGAGAGACAGCAGCCCAGTGGGACGAGTCCGAGGGACACCCCCCTCTTCCCCTGCAACCAACCTCTTGAAAGGACTTTCGGCTCGCCGCATATGTAGTGCTCCCGTGCCACACAGACACTGCATTTACACATTTACAAACACACATTTACAAACAAAAACGCGTCAGGACTTTTCAGACAACGTAGTAGCATTTAATATTTTTTTACTTCCTTGTACGAAATAAAGGAAGTATTGTAATGGCAAAAAAATTCCGGATACCATATTTCAACGAAAATATCCATTTTGATTGCAATCGAATGCAATTTAACGATGTTTTTGCGTAATATCTGAACGTAAATGCAGAATAAAAGATTCTATTTCCCCAAACGAATTATAAAACTGATTTAAAATGGATCCAAAAGAGTTTTATTCATGATGTTTGTACGCGTAAGTATGTACGTTGAAAGAACTTTTGAATTGAACTTTGAAAGAAGGTTGAAATTTTGTATATAGAACTGTTATAACATGCAGATGTGCACCTCCCGTTTTGGTTGCAATTGGCTGAACCAAAAGAATATACGTACCCACTCTGTTACTCGGCTCAATGCTGTCAGTTTTTTTATTCTCATATGGTGGTAAATTGCGCATTTTTTACTTTAAAAATGATTGAATTATGTACTTCTTATCTTCCATTTAAGGTTTTTATGTCTTTAGTAAATCTGCATTCAGTATTTGTAGAATTATCAACAATTTAAACGTTGTTTAAGTGCGGCTAAGGCTAATTATTTTTACCATAGCAGCCATATTTGTTTACATTTGAAACTTCAGAACAGTGGATTTGTTGCCAATCTAAGCAAAGCTTCCCAGCAACAAAGATAATGCCTTTTCCTATTGTTGCGAATTAAATCATGCTTAATCCATTCTGCAATTTATTCGAGGAAATAAGTGTTTAAGATTGACTTCGTAATTTTTAAGAGAGATATTTTGAGTTTTTATGTATTTTTGCCTTGTCACGAAATGAGAAGTGAATGAATTGAATGAGAAATACTGAATCATCTGTGAAATTTTCTAAAAAATTTCTTTTATATATTGTTTTCGATTTATTATAGTATTTGAATAGAACATGTGGCAACGATTAGATAATTCTTCAGATGATATACACAATTTTTGCGCTTCCTGTGTTATAAAATAAATGAGATGTAACGCTGTGAAGTGAACCTACCGCCAGGGTGTTGGTGTGGTAAACAAATACAGGGAGTTTTAAAGAGTGCATTTATTCTATTGTGGTTTTTGCGCGATCGGCGAAGTAGATTTATTTCAATCCAATAAATTTAAATGAAATGCAAGAAAAATGCATGTTATTTAATATTCCGTACAAGGAAGTCATGTGTTGTACACAGATTTTTTTTGTTATAGGAATTTAGGTATGAAAAACTATTATCATATTAAATATGCAGCTTGAGGCGGATATTAGGCTATTGAAAGAACTGAGGAATTACAAAGAATTGAAAATGTTATTGATTAGTTAGTATTAGTTATTGATTTTCTGTGGCATTCCGGGGATCATATATGAAGACTGATGGCATAATTACTTAATCTGCCCCTACACAATTGAACATTCATCTCCTTAATGCTGTTTAAAGACGCTAAATTTTCCTTTTCTAACATCGTATTTTCAGTTGCATTGATTGATCAAAAAGGAATTTTCTACCACAGAAATGAGGCCCACCAGCGGCCGGGCGGTAAAGACGCTGAACACTGGTAGTTCGGTCCGAGGTTCGAATCCCGCGAACGGGCTGGCTGCATGGGCGTTTTCGTGGTTTTCCCCATGTGTAACGTGTATACGAGCCAGTTTTCCTTAGAAAGTCCTCCACGAAGGCATCCCTCCCTTTAGGCAGATAGCCCTCGTGTGCTTTGCCATAATTGAATAACCCCCTACCACAGAAATGAATTTGTCTCGGTTTTGAGTCTATACAATGAGATGTTTCACTTACTGAAATCTTTTATTTATGATTTCTAGTCAGAAAATGGTAATATTTAATTTTCTGATGGCAAATATATTTTCTGCCTCTCGAGATATAATGCATTGCATATTTAGTAACCTTTATGTCTAAAAAAGGTCCGGATTGATTGATACTTGTAAATGAGTGTTTTATTCTGTGGAAAATCATTTTCTTTTGACATAGAATTACTAGGGAATTGTAAAGGATGTGAATTTGTTAATATCACACAATCCATTCTGTTTTAAGTAGAATTAATTAATTTTCAAAGCTATTGAAGTGACTATTTACTTCAGTGAAGTACATCAGAATTTTGTTGTTCCTGAATCATTAATGTTTTTCAACTACTAATGAAGTTAAAATTTAGTTTAAGGAAAGAAATTGCGTAATAAAAGATTAATTCTCAGCCCTAGTTCTGCAGTAAAAAGTTTCCGATACACCGAACCTATACGAAGGAGTACCGAACAATAAATCGGACAAAATTGGCCAATACGAAGAGTTTATTCTGAAAATTCTATAATTTTTGGACAACAGCCAGTTGTTTTACAGTTTTTGCCCAAAAGTTTAATCGAAATTTTTAGACGAAACATTATTTTATGTGAAACATTTATTTCCCTACTTGTTTTATTAAAATTTTTGTTAAGTTAAAATTTAGTTTTAGAATGTTTCCATTTTTTTGCTACATGTTTTAATTCGATAAAATTATGCTTCTATCGCACAAAATTGTTCCTGTTGTAATTCATACAGTTGTAAAGTCATTAGGTTTTTTTTTTTGTAAGCAGGAGACATGAAAAATGTACATTGCTTTCTCCAGGATTCGAACTCCAGACCTCCCGAACACGCGTCGAGTATACTTCCCATTATACCACGAAAACATGCGGAAAGGAAGGAGAAAATACCTTATATACTCCACCTTTTAAAGGGCGACTGGACTCTCCACTAGACGTACTTTAAGTACTTTTTCTAGCTTCGCCATACGGCGCGGCGATTTTCGCCTTATTACCAAAATTACCCGCCAACGCCTTAGGGAAAATTTCAACTGAGACAGTTAAAGCAGCAGAGCTGCTAATTGCTGTCAAAGCCATTCAACTGTTCTGTTCTAGGGCGACTGGAGATGAGGGACGCAATCGTCAAATCCTGGTTGTGACGAATTATATCCTACACCTTTTAGTTCAGGCGCACTTGTAGAGTCACTAGGTTTTTAGTCCAAAGGAACCCTGAAGGATTTGTTCCTGAAGAACTATTGTTTTCGTTTTGCGATTTTGCGTCGAATCAATAAAAGCGTTGCTTCAGTTTTCAAACTGTTGCCACCAAATAGTGCAGCTCTATATTATATTTAAAGAAATTAAATAATGAAGAATCTGCATAAATGTATATATATTTGAATGGGATAAAACAGTACCTAGAGCCATTTAATTTTGAATAACGTACGTTTCCACCCGAATATGCGCATCTGGAAGCCCGAATTTGGAATTTGTTTTATTATCGATTTCATATTTTGTAAGACTTTAAAGAATTTTTGATGAACAAACTCAAATGATTTAAAAGAGCAATGGCAACACTCTACGGGGGGGGGAAACCTTTTTATCTAAAGCGCGCAACTGTGTATCGCAAATTCTAAAGATAGGCTCATTTTAAAATTATTTTGCGATATTGCTGTTGAACTGAATTTTATGGTTTAAGTGCGAAAAACATGATATTTAATAAATAAATGTAACACACAAAATGTTAAAAAAAAGCTCCTTCGGACGTAATTTAAAATCTGAAACCTTTAATTTTTTTTTAAAGCTGGAGACGTGAAAAATTTGTCCGCGTTCGGACTCGAAAGCTGAACCTCCCAAATAGGTATCGAGTATGCTTCCATTTACACTACGAAGGCATGCGGAAAGGGAGGGGGGAGGAAATACCTTATAGCGTTAATCGAAAAAATATAGTTGTTCTGTGTTATGTGATAAACTTAATTTCGCTTAAATTTCTGTTGGAACTAAGTTATGTTCAATATTTTCTAAGAAGCCGAACATTCTTAAGCCTCGTTATGAGCCTCTAATAAAACAGAATTAATTTACTTTGCGCTTTGAGCAATTTATTTATTTTTTTTTGCATAGTTTTAGAATTGCAAATCTAAAGATATACGACTACGTTCGACACCCTAATTTCATAAAATAGAACAAATAAACTATTAGTGGTGTTATTTAACAGAATAACTACTTAAAGGGATAGAAACAGATGATAAATGTATTATGAAAATATAGTTTTAGGTTTTTTTCCGTTACATTTTTGTGTTAAAACATATTAAATTTCCGGATTACTAGATAGTTCCTACAGAAGCATTTATTGCTACGAAATGCCCAGCTGCGGAAAAATAGCTTCCCCCCAAAACGGGTTTAGGGTTGCCAGAAAATGGCAAGGAAGACAGGGTTGCCATATTTGGTGCTAAATCGCCCATTTGGCGACAAAACAGGCGATGTGCCATAGACGGAGAGACACCATTCTAGAACGAATTCTTAGCAGTTTGCTCCAGAATGTTCTCGAAGGCAGGCCAAAAGCTATATAAAGTCTGCCTGTGAGCGGAGTAGCAGTGTATCGTCCATGTTTTATCTGTTTGAGCTGTCCGTGTTTTGAGCTTAGAGATTGGCTCGAGAGCTGTACTTTAGTGCTTCACCGTTATAGCCTGAAGGCTCTCTTGCTGATTATTTCAGCGTGTTTGTCGTCATTCTTCGACGACTGTAACGTGCCTTTGAAACTGTCCTGTGAAATACTGACGAATAAATTGTCTTTTGTTTCTTCATCAAGTGTTGTCATCAATCACTCCAAATACACGTACCTGTACGACGCAACAATATGGACATTTTACTTTTATTTTTGCCACTTACATTTATTAATGTATAAAAAATTAGACTAAAATCTTAGCGATAAGATAGCGATAGAAAAATAGCACACGCACTAGCTATTTTTCGAGAAATTGCTCTTTTCATTTACATATTTGTCTGGAAAAATTTATATATGTATGTAGACACATTAGGTATTTGGAAGTAAGAGAGATGAAAAATGAGCAATGCCCTTGCCGGGACTCGAACCACGGAACTCTCGAATACGCGCCGAGGGTGCTGACCACTGCACTACAAAGGCATGCTAAGAAGACGGGAGAAATACCTTATATGTACATAAACCTAAACTTTTAATCCATTTAATTCACAATATTTCGCAGAATATTTGTGGAAAGTTTCATAAAATTACTACCGTAATGCTTTAAGTTAAAGTTTTTTTCGTAACAGTAAATATGAAAAAAAAGAAGTTTTCCAAAAAATAGGTTTCGTATAATACAAACACAGACGGAAGGAAAAGAAAATGTTGCCGAGGGCGAAAATTTAATTGCAAAATTAATCTTGTTCTCGAGCACTTAATAACAAATAGAAGGGTTCAAAATCGTCTTTTGAACATCACCAAAACTATTCAAATGAAAAATTATCATTTCAAAGTTATTTAGAGTAGTCTGTGTACCTTTAGCCATCAACTTCTGGGTTCTTAGACGGAAATTTCTGATTCACGGCGTAGAAGAATAACAGTCATTATATCTGCTTCTAATGACCGGAGTGACAAAAAAGAAGTTTTGGTAACTTTAATGTATAAGCCTTAAATAAAGTCATAAAAATTTTATGAAAACTTTCATCAAAATTGACAATTACACTGGAGAAATAAATTAAGAGAATTTGCATATTTTATCAAATTGCATGAAAAGAACTGAACTGAAGGAAAAACCACTGCTTCTAGATAAAAATTCAAATCTTGTACGGCAAATAAGTAAGCGTCCACGTGTGTGTACGCGAAGCCAGCAGAAAAGCAGGCTTTATAAGAGCGTGGAGTGTAAGACGAATTCCGTTCGCTAGCACACCTCGGCGAATTTCTTGGTGCTATCTTGCAGCAATCGGTTAAATTCATATCGGAACAGTAAAAATGAGTAACCACCGTTTAGATCATGGAATGAGGTGGCGAATTGTGGGGAAGCTAGAGGTAGGCCAATCGCATGTCCGGATATGCAGAAAGGTTAATTTAACGCCCAGCGGCGTGTGTAGTGTGTAAGCGAAACAGTTCCAGGATACTGGATCCATCGAGAGAAAGCTTGGACAAGGTCTTCCAAGAGCTACGACGTCCAGACAAGATCGCTATTTATCCATTTTAGCGAGGCGTAACAGAAGGGCTACAGCTTCTCAGCTCTCTCGGGCTCTGTATGCAGCCACACGAACAAAGATGACTGTTTCCAAAAGACTAAATGAGAGAGGATTGTTTGCCAGAAGACCGGCTGTTTGCATTCCGCTCACGCCTACGGACAGGAGAGTTCGATTAGCATGGTGCAGGCAGCATAGTGATCGGAGTACGGAGGAACAGGCGACCGTTCTGTTCACCGACGAGTCCCGTTTTAGCCTAAACACCGATTCTCGCCTTACTTTCGCATGGAGAGAGCCAAGGACCCGCTACCTACCCTCCAATGTCCGCGAAATGAACAATTATGGCGATGGCACTGTAATGGCCCGGGCAGGCATCATGTTGGATGGCCGCGCACCTCTCCACGTCCTTGACAGGAGCTCTGTGACTGCTGTGAGGTATAGGAATGAGGTCTTGGAGCCCTGTGTTCGCCTTTTCCGGGGTGCAAAGGGCCCCGAGTTCATCTCACAAGACGTTAAAGGGAGCAATCGCTGTTTCAAGCCTTCAGATTCCCATGAGTGTTACACACGAACATGTGCGTCTATTGTAACTGTCGAGTGTTATTTTGTTTGTATTCTATCAACCTATGTTCATACCAAATTTGATTAAAATCTGTCCAGTAGTTCTGGAGATCGTAGATCAAATATGAAAATTCTCTTAATTTATTTCACCAGTGTAGAACGTAGTCGATACCTTGTAGAGTTCCAACATTTTATCTAGCAACTAAATGTGTAGGAATCGTGTGAACGGATAAGCGAATAATCGCCTAAGTTCGGGAACAGAGACGTAAAACTCAAGAAGGGTTAATTACCCTTTATTATTCAAAATAAGAATACGCAGTCGCCCCCTTTCTCAGAGCGTACAGCAAAGTTTCCGCTTGAGCTTGAACTCAAAGTAAAAAGAAGTAAATCTTAACTAAAAAGATATAGCCGAAGCTATCAAGATTCTAAGTAGTTGGCTCCTAAATACCGAATAAGCTAGCGGAAGCTATCAAGGGCTTAAAATACTGTCAAGCGTAGTAATAGCTTATAGCAGGGGTCGCCAAAGTGGTCTATATAAACCCCTAGGGGTCTATTTAACAACAATAGGGGTCTATCTGACTCAAAGGGTCGAATGGGGGTCTATTGGGACTCGAAGGAAAAACAGTTCTTAATACGCAAATCACACATATCTAACTGCGTACGTAAAAATTTAAAATATTTTTATAATTGACTTAATATTATATTCTTTCTAGAAAATAAAATAATAAATGATTTAATTAATAATTTAATGACGTTCAAACAAAACTGCAAGGAAAAGATGTAACAATTATCCAAGCTCGGACAATACTGTTAGGCTTCCAAGTAAAATTAAATTTATTTAGATCTTCATTGCTACGTAAGGATTATAAGTATTTTTCAAATCTGCAACAATTAAAAAAAGAAGACTTGGAAATATATACAAATCATCTTCAAAAATTAAGCGACGATTTTAAACTGCGCTTTGTTGATTTGGAAAACATCGACATCCCTGATTGGATTATTGCGCCATTTTCGGCGCAAATTGATAACGTCGACATCAACATACAAGATGAGCTTGCTGAACTATTGTCCGATCTTGAAGCAAAAACGCTTATTAAGAATTTGACAATACATAAATTTTGGACTAATATAAATATAAAGCAAAAATATGTGAAACTTTACGAAATGGTTCAGCCATTTATGCTGGCGTTTCCAAGTTCGTATATGGTTGAAGCCGGTTTCAGTCACGTTAATTCAATTTTAACTAAAAACAGAAATAAATTAAATGTGGAGCTTCGAGGGGATTTACGCTTAAAACTGAATAATTTCGAACCCAGTATAGCGAACCTTGCCAAGAAACACCAGGCACACTCATCTCCTTAAGAAGTAAAAAATCTGTAGCTACTTTACTTCTGTTTCTGATTTATTAAATATTTAGACTAATATATAGTTTTATTTTAATTACCTGAAAATTACCTTTGTGGGGTCTATGGAGATTTCGAAAAATTATATAGGGGGCGATGATCAAAAAAGTTTGGGGACCCCTGGCTTAGAGGGACGTAGCCAAAAGGCGAACGTGCGCTAGTCAGAAACTCTGGCTCTCGAACGAATCAGTGGAACTCGACTTAAATAATACTCTTACTCATTTGCATTAAACGCAATTCTAAAAACACATATTGGTAGGAAATTGCAAGCTGAAATTGGGAGAGATAGGAAAGTAGTTTAAACTAAAAACTAACTATTAGAAATTTAGGATAAACCTTACAACCTTAAAGTTTTTATATAAATATTTTTTTTAAAGTGTTTCTTGAAATAAATCTTGAATAGCTATCACTCGTCAATAGATGAAGAAATAGATGTTGAAATTCATCAATAGATAATGAAAGAAATGATGAACGAAGTTTCAACAGAAAGTTTTGAATATCCAGCAAAAAAAAAAAAAAAAAAAAAAGCTCCGAAGTTAGACGACAGGAGGCCTTATTATTAAAATTATTATTAGTCCAAAGGGGCTTTCTCCCCGAAGGACTGTTGCTTTCATTTCGGCATTTTGTGTCGGAAACATTAAAAGTCGGTTCACTTTTCAAAGTGTTGCCACCCAATATTGCAGCCCTGTATTATATTTAAAGAAATTAAATAATGAAAAAAGTGCATAAATATATGCATGTTTCTTGCATTGTGATCAAACGACGGTACCTAGAGCCATCGAATTTTGAATGCCGTCATCCTGCCGCGAATATAGGCATCTACTGGAAGCCGAAATTTGAAATTTAAATTTGCTTTATTATCGATTTCATATTTTGTAAAACTTTAAGGAATTTTTGATCAAGGATTTCAAACCGGGCAAGGGCAACGTCGCACAGAAAAAAACATTTTTAATCTCCAGCGCGTGAGACTGTGTATAATTGTGAAACTGTGAAATTCTAAAGATAATCTCAATTAAAAATTACTTTGCGATATTGCTCTTTGAACTGAATTTTATGGTTTAGGTGCGAAGAAAATGGTGTTTAATAAATAAATGTAACACGCAAAACGTTAAAAAACTCCCCTTTGGGCGTAATGTGTAATTTGAAACTTTTCAGATTTTGTTTTTGTGGTATTTTGCAATATTTTGTTACGACTATAATCAGCAGTCCTTGATTTAAAGCAATACGTTCTGCTATTTCTATGGCTTTACTTCGCACTCTGCTTGCTTGAGAAATAGAGTAATTTTGAAGCAATATTCTGATCTTACTCTACATCACTTTGCTATAATATGAGCCCTTACACTTTCGGAACTAATGTCTCGCATATAAAGGCACATCATCCCAATCCAGTCACAAGGGCGAGAGCTTTAGATCGTATCAAGCATAAGATAGTGGAGCGGATGAAAATTGAATCAGTTAAATGATCTTTAGAGCGATCTTTAGAGCGATGCGCAGGACTAGGACAAAGCTAGGAGAGAAATAGGATTATCTACTCGCTACCCAGTTGGAAAGAGTAGTACCGCATTTAGGATTAATACAGCTTGAAACGAGGCATTTCTGATGCGCAGTGATGAAACCTGTTACAAGGACTGGACAATTGTCGATTTAGATATCCGAGCTGATCCATCGGAATTCTGTTGCCTTAGGTATTTAGTTTATCTCCATTGCAGTACTCCCTCGTTTAATAGTTTTTTGATTAATTGGTTTGGTTAATTACGACAAAGCCTCGAAGGCTATCTGCTTAAGGGAAGGAATGCCTTCGTGGAGGACCTTCTAAGGGAAACTGGCTCGAATGCACTTTACACATGGGGGAACCGACGGAAATGCCCATGCAGCCAGCCCGATCGCGAGATTCGAGCTTCGGACCGAACTACCCTAATTCAACGACTTTACCGCTCGGCCGTTGGTGGGCCCTGGTTTAATAGTTATGTTTCTGTTTAACTAGTGTTAGTGTTTCCGTTTAACATATGTTAGTGTAGTTAGTATTTCGGTTTATTATTTTGTTAAATACTTCTAGGGATAGTTTAAACTTGTTGAGTTGAATCCTTAAATGAGTGTGCCTATCAGCTGCCGAGTGTTGAAATCGCTGATCAATGGTAGTTCCGACCTGGGTTCGATTCCAGGCGAATGGAATCGAATTTGAATAATATCTTAGCTAATTAACGTCGCACGAAGATCAGAATGGTCGAAACGGCTTCCCATTCAAGGGATCCGGAGGTACTTCTCTCGAAACTCAACTCTCCGGCGTTCCGGAGGAGATAACGCCACAAACAAACAAACCAACCAACAAACAGACAGACAGACACGAACAGGTTTTAATAGTATAGATTAGGTTTCTCATGAAATAAAATCGAAGTTCTGCTTTTGTTGAAACTTCTAATATTTATAAACCACCCTTCTTTCATATTTGCCAAAAGAGAAATCTTTGAATGTAAAATGAATCAGCTAATTTTCTGTGCTCGCAACTAATTCAGTCTGTCATGTCTACTGATTAAATCAGCTTTTTCTCGTTTTAGGAGTGAGGAAATTAAATGCGCGAAATAGAATATATCTGAATTTTAAAAATCAGCTGGCGTTTGTAATTGTTTCTTAAGAGAGCTTAGACGTTAATAGCAAGGTTACCTGTGACGGCAATATTAGAAAAATCTGATGGGACATCAAAAGACTTCCTTGTACGGCCTATTCAATTATAGACACTTTTTGCTGTATTTCATTTAAACTTATTTCTTTTGAATTTCATTAGAGATACATTGCTCGTTCAGTCAATTCAGTTCACACTTCGTGGCAAGGCTTAAAATACACAAAAGCCAAAACATCTGCATAAAACAATTGTAAAATGCAGAAACACTTAAAACACCAAATACAATTTAAAACAATTAAAAACTTTTTTACCATTAAAATTAGAGTTTGTACGCAAAAACTAGCGATTTGGCCAACAGACAAGAAGACAAAATTTTCGGTGCACATTGAAAGTTAACTTTCTGCCCCACTGGGCAAAGAGACACTGAAGTTGGTTCACCAACTGACTTAATTCACTATTCTGCAAAGAGTCTCAAATGTAAATCTGGTTAGGCCTGGCACCTCTTAACTTTTAAATTGTTGATAATTCTACAACTATTGCATGCAGATTAACTAAAGGCGTAAAAACCTTAACCAAAGCAATTCAATCACTCAGTAATAGAGCTTTGATATATATATATATATATTGCAACAGAAAGGGAGGTACGCAACTACATGTTATAGCAGTTCCAAATACAAAATTTCAACATTCTACGGCTAATCGCTTTTCAGTTATTCGAGTTAGAGACAAGAAAAAATTCCCTTCTGAACCCATTTTAAATTCTTTTTTCAACCTGTTTTGGAAACAATAGTCCATTATTCTGTTTCCAAAAGTACAGATGTACAGATGTGATCTGAAGTACAGATGTGATGCAAAAAATTCGGATTAAAAGGTTCGAGAGCTGTCAAAATGGATAATTTCGTTGAAATGCGATACACGAAATTTTTCGTCATAACGATACTTTCTTTTCTTCATGGAGGAAGTTACGGACCAAGAACCGGACGTGTAGAGTTCTAATTTTCAAACTTCAAATAAAAAAATATAGATTAGTTGATTATAAAACCCTATTCAGATACGAATGATCGTATTTCTATTTGTAATTTATAATAATATAAATGGTATTTAAAAATTATTTGATAACTTTTTTAATGAAAAAATCTAGATTAGACAGAATTTCGTTTTAGGCATTTGAAATTTACTTCTTTTCCACAAACATGAATGTTTAAAAATCTACAAGCGAGCCGCCTAGACGGTATAGTGGTTAGCGGAGCCTTCTGCGGTACCGAATGTTCGGCTTCGAATTTTGGCGAAGATGTCGGTGTTTGTAAATGTCTTTGATTCATGGGGGCACTCTAAATATGCGGCGAGCCGAAAGTGCTCTCGAGAGGTTGGTGGAGGAAAAGAGGGATGAGAAACCCTCGGATCCGGTCCCCTCCAGAATGCTCTCCATCAAAATATGGGGCTGAACTGAGCGAAGTCGTACTGTCACCTGTATTGTGTTAACGGCTTTCGCCAACGACAGGCGTAGTCTTGCTCTTATTGCCATGATAAAATTTGTGAGCTTGTTCTGAAGTTACTCTCAGGCAAGTGAAATAAGTCAAACCATACAAGTCACAGCAATTCCAATAGCCCGATGTATAATATGGCAGCCAAAATAAACTAAGCCTTATAAAGTCACGCAATGTTAAAATATTTAGTAAACCCAAACTTCCGAAAACATTGGAACATTAATTTAACATCTGAATAGATAATTCAAGAATTTCTAATTAAAAAATATGATGCATACAACACATGACTTCCTTATACGGAATTTTAAATTATGCGCATTTTTTGTTGTATTTCATTTAAACTTATTTCCGCAAATTTCACTAGAGATAGATTTCTCATTCAATTAATTAAATTCTCACTTCGCGGCAAAGCAAAAACACATAAAACCTCAAAATAACTCTATGAAAAACTGAAAATTATAAAACACCAAATACAGTTAAAACAATAGAAGAGAAACACGCCAATGTGACAATCAAATTCGTTGAAACAACCTTGTATTTGGCGTACATTTACTAAAAACACCCAATCGATTTCGAGGGCAGCTACAGGTCCCTCCTCATCAGGAGAACAAAATATCTAGAAAGAGAAAGGAACCTCAGTAACGGCTTTTTTATACCCTCTGGTAGAACCACGCGCGTTCCACATAAACCTTGCTTACCAATGAACTTAATTATTTAAAAGCAGTTGCTATTGACCGAGGATTTTCTTCCGTGACCATTGATAAAGCTGTTAAAGTTTTCAGATTCCCATCATAGAAGGCATTCCACTGTTAGAAATAATATTAATGACTTTGTCGTGCTTCCATTTTATCCTTCTGTTAGTTATAAGGTTGCACGGATTCTCCACAAATTCAATTTTCAGGTCAGTTTCTCCCCTATCAATAAAATTCACGGTTCGACTCTAAAAGATTCTGTTTCTGACTTTAATTTTTGGGGAATTTATAGTATATCGTGTCAGTGTGGCTTGAGATATATTGGCCAAACAAAAAGAGCGTTAAAGTTTCGTATCAAGGAACATGAATCTTATGTCCGAAAGGGCGAAATTAACGAGTCTTCAATAGCCTATCATAGTTGGAAATTTAATCATAATTTTGACTTTGGATCTGCAAAAATTATCCAAAAAGCTTCTTCCGTTGGTGAATTGGATTTTCTTGAGGTTTTTCATATTCACAGAGATTTAGCATGTTTAAAGAACGATTTTAAATCTAATCCAGTCCTTCCTAGCGCTTTTAAAATTCTACTAACATAATTCTTGATTATTATTTCTGCCGATAAGATGGCGTTGCCTCCTCGAGCGTAGTTCTGTAAGGTTTCTCCTTCAATCTCTTGACCTTTTTCGTGAGCATAAACTGTGAAACCTTATGTGGAGGACAGTGAGCAGATCTAGGCTATGTCCTTTAGTGTTGCAGAAACTACAAAGTCAGAAGGAGGGTTTAAAAGTGACCCTTTAATTCAAATATTTACAACTCTTCAAATTGAGAGTAAGCCACTACTTGGGCTGAACTAAAATAATATTAAAATAAAGTGTGTTAACAAATTCAATTCCCTAACTTAATTCTACGTAGGACGGCGAGGGAAGCTTACTCTTAGTGAAATGCAACAATGCGAATTTCACTAGCAAACACTAGTAATTTCAAATGCCTATAAAGGCGAACTTTCAGTAGACAGAGGAAATCTTGGCGCGCACAGCCTTACGGCGATAAATCCAAGGCACTGTTTTTCCCCTCGTTAACTCCTGCCTTTTAACTGCTAACAGATATATGCGATTTGCATAAATATCTCACTCGCGCTAAATTCGGGCAGCAACTGAAACTTTGAGAATTCGATAGGAAAGTTCAAACTAAAAATAATTTGGTTAATTAAAATAATGAATGCTACAGTTCTACCCGAGGGTATAAAAAGCCGTTACTGAGGTTTCTTTCCCTTTCTAGATATTTTGTTCTGATGAGGAGGGACCTGTAGCTGCCCTCGAAATCGATTGAGTGTTTTTGGTAAATGTACGCCAAATACAAAGTTGTTTCAAAGAATTTGACAGTTAAAACAATTACAAAAATATTTACAATTCAATTAGTTTCTACGCAAAAACAAGTAATGCACCAGCTAGCAAGAAGGCAGATTTTTCGGTTCAGAAAACTAAAAGTTTACTTTTGGTCCCACTCGGCAGAAGACACTAAAGGTGCAGAAACTGACTTGATTTACTATTCTGCTAAGCTTCAAACGTAAACAAACGTGGTTGCTATGGTAAAAAAAATTAGACTTAGCCGGCTTAAACAACTTTTAAATTGTTGATAATTTTACAACTATTTCATGCAAATTAACTAAAAGCCTAAAAACCTAAACCGGAAGATAACAACAACATAATTAAATTCAGATTTAAAACAGAAAATTCACAATTTACCAACGTATAGGAAGAATAATAAAACTGAGCTTACAGAGCCGAGTAACAGATTAAGTACATATATGCATATAAACACACTCATGTTCATAAATTAAGGATAATGCAAAATCAGGCAAAGGAAGAGTTAGAAACAACACAAATTTGACTTATTTGTAAAGCTTGTTTATTAAACAAAAGGTAAACAGCAAAAAAAGATGCTATATGTTTGATATTATTAAAAAAATTAGCGATTTTTTCCCCCTGGAGCAAATTACAAGAAAAAACTTATTTACAAAAAACCAATATTACATGGTTGGTACGATTGTTAATACAGTCTCCCAGACGATGCAATACAGTCCGTACAACGCCTAGGCATGCTGACAATCAAATTATCGATCTGATCTTGGGAAATATCACACCACTCAAAGCAATGCTCTCCGAAGTTCCGGTACACATGTAGGATGAGGTTGACGGGCTGCAACTCGTCGGCCAAGCATGTCCCACACGTGCTATACTGGATTCATTTTCAATGAGAATGCCGGCCAGTCCATATCCTCCGATTGAAGGCATTCGCTTACGATGTTTGCACGGTGAGGACGGGCGTTGTCATCCATAAACACAAATTGTACGCCCACGGCGCCCCGAAACAAACGTACATGTGTAAGGTTTTAGTTAAACTAACCAGGTTTTATTTTAATTTAAATCCTTCTATCTCCTCTGTTTCAACTTCCCGTCAGAAGAAGCGCGCGGTTTCAGCTTATGCTAATTTTGAAGTACAGCCAAGTACTATTTAAGCCGGAGGTAGAAACCTCTCCGCGTGAGAGAGCTTCAGTCTCAGACGACGGTCACTCTGCTCGACGTTCGCCTGACCAGCTAGCAGTTAAAATTTATAAGCCATAGTGCTTGCTACGTGATTGCATTGTAAAACAAATCGAAGTGCGTTTCAGGTAGAGGCCAACTTCAGCGAATTGCTCTGCGAAGCAAAGTTCGATTTAAGTTCTATTTTAGGTTTAGTTTTAAATTTATTTGATTGTTAAGTTCGACCCAAGTGCGGTCTTTTACTTTCTGTATCCCTCCCGAGTTGGGAAGTTTGTAAATAATAGTGATTTAATAAAAGAGGATTTGAAATCCCTTCACGTGCAGTTATTATTCAGCCCAGCAGTTACATCAGAACAAAGCTTACATTTCATCAGCTCACTGTTCCAGTTCAGGACTTGAGAAGAAACACCCTGGTAAATATTTCACAATGTTTCCAAAAATGACGCACAGAACCCTCAGTTCTGATACATGTTATTCCAGAATGACGTCCCGATAGATTTGGCTTGCCATGGTTCCAATTTGAACATGCACGTCAGTTCTTGAACCCAGAATAATTCCACCCAAACGCGCACTCCTGCACCACCGTAAGGGTGCCGTTTAATGATGTTTTCTTGGTGATAACGGATACCTGGAGCTCTCCATATGAAAGTCCGGCGAGAATCAGACTGGACTAAAACCCACTGTTGCGGTGTCCACAATGCATGCTCTCTACTCCAGGCTAACCGCAGGGGACAGTGAGTTGCAGTAACTGGAACGCATCTGACAGGTCTACGAACATATAGACCAATCTGCCCTAAACGTCTGTACACGGTCTGCCTTCAAATTGTCGTACCAGTGGCCGAAGAGAACCGACGAGACAGGTCTGAGGCTGAGCTCCGCCTGTTTCTTTTGGCAGTAACTGTCAAATACCGGTCCTCATTCGGCGTTGTAACTCTGGGGCGACCTGGGCTGTAACGTCTACTAACATGACCATCATCTTGGAATCGTTGCCAAAGCCTGGAGATGACACTCTGGGCAATTCTAAGGTCGTCTGATACTTCCAGTTGGGTACGCCCACATTCCAGATGGGCGAGAATTCTACCACGTAAAATATCATCCAAATACGTCTTTTGTGTCCTAACTATTCGGTTATTGCACTGAAATGCTTATAAAGCGCCTGCGAAAAATTTTACTTCTTTGCCTGTATTCCTTATTATATCACTCTCTTACACTCTCGTCATTGTGACGTACCATCGGTGTCATCTGGTTACTTCCTGAAATTTGCATATGATTCTTGAAGATGTGTGTAGTGATTTTACAGGTGATATATGTATTTTAAAGTTCGATTTCCGCGTGACTCCGAATTATCATTAATTTGTGGACATGAGTGTATTTATGTATATTTGGTGCGGCCGATTGGGCAACCGAAATAGGAAGTGCACAACTACATGGTATAAGAGTTCTACATGCAAAATGTCAACGTTCTGAGGCTATTGGTTTTTGAGTTATGCGAAATATATTCATATGCACGTACGTACAGACGCCACGAAAAAAATTACTTCTGAATCCATTTTAAATCAGTTTTATAATTCGTTTGGGGAAAAAAAGAATCATTTATTCGGTTTTTACGTGCAGATGTCATTCGAAAACGTCATTAAATTGCTTTCGATGGCGGTGAAAATGGATATTTCCTTTGAAATATGGCACCGAAAATTTTCGCGATTACAATATTTACTTTACTTCGTACAACGGAAGTGAAAACGTTATTGCCATTAACTTATCATATGCACGGACGCTGCGTTTATTTATGCAGAGGCAAACAGAGATTGTAGCGATGAAATTTATCGGTCGAATACAGTAAAATAATTTTATTATGATTCGTAGCTATATTTTCAATCTGGGAAGCAACACAGAAAATTTGAGAGGGAAATTAAACTCTGAAAATAGCCGAAATAATTTTTAATTTTAAATTTTTACCTTCAATTTCCTATCAGAAGATACTTCAGATGATTACGATGATAAACACGAAAATAAGAACAACAGGAATTCAGACTTAAGTTGGAAAATGGGAGATAAATGAACTTTTTTATATAAATGTAGAAAATTAATAAGGATCTTAGGCATTGGTTCAATTTTAAACATTTTTCTTCGTAGGAACTACTTTAGCAAATTGGAAATGGGATACAAGATATTTTCTTTAAATAACTTTTCGTAAAATAAAGGTACTTTTAACCGGGATAACCGCTTGCCACTGAGAATGAAAATATACTGCGTGAGGATGATCGCAAAATTATCTGTTTTATAAGCGAGCAAATTTTGCAAAAAAACCTTTTAGAGGATATTGCGTGTTACTGAAAAAATTGTAGAAGTCACAAAGTAAGTAGTGAGAAGTTTTTTCCCCCTCGGATGAAAAAAAAAATGTTTACAATTAATAAGTGAACTTTGTGGCCGTTTTCCATTCGGTAAGCTTGCTTCTGACATTTAGAGGTATTAAATACATAGACTCTGCATTGAAGTCATGCGTTTACTTAAATACAGTAGTCATTTTCCTGATTCTATCAAATGGTTTTATATTTAAAACGTCTTAAAATATTTACTACTACAAAGTTTTATTCTCTAAGTTTCATTCCAAATTTTCTAATAGCAAAGATCGACTCTGTAATATTACACTTTGTGAAATATATTTTGCTGATTAAAAAGAATGATCACTTCTATTTAGAGAAGAGATTATACTTTATAATATTCAACTAAAGATGTTCTGGCATCTTAACTTCTAAAAGAATGAATGCATTCAGCTTATGACATACCGCATCTACAAATACACTGACTACCAATAAGTATTTGGACACCTGTGATAGAAAAGAAAAGCTAACTTTATCCAAAATCAATAGTTGGTAGAGCCTCCACGAGGGGTAATTACAACGTGGATCCTCCGGGGCGTACTTTCCACAAGTCTTTGTATGACAGCTAGTGGTAGTTTCTTCCATTTGGCTTGAAGAAGACATAGAAGTTCCTTCACCGATTTTGAACGGGTAGTGCACCCCTGAATTCGGCGATGCAACTCCTCCCAGAGGTTCTCGTTAGGGTTCAGGTCTGGACTCTGGGCAGGCCAGTCCATTCGATGAACTCCATTAGCACCATACCAAGCCTTGGTTAACGCCGAAACATGACAACTGGCATTGTTGTCCTGAAAGTAACAGGGGTGCAACTCGTAAAACTGCCACAACGTAGGAAGCCCATTGTCATCCAAAATAGTGCAGTAGGCATCGGAGTTGAGCTTACCATGAATGGGGACCAAGGGTCCCAGGCCATACCAGGAGAAACACCCCCAGACTAATGGGGACAAAGGGTCCCAGCCCATACCAGGAGAAACACCCCAGACCATAATTCCATCTCCTCCGAACTTGACTGTTGGCACAGTGCATTCTGGCAGGAGACGTTCTCCAGGTAGACGCCAGACCCAGACTCTGCCATCCGAACGGTAAAGGGTGAACCTTGATTCGTCGCTCCAAAGAACCCGTTTCCACTGATCTCCGGTTCAATTTCGATGTGCTTTGCGCCACATTAACCGAGCAGCGCGGTTGGACTTTGTGATCAAAGGCTTATGGGCAGCAGCACGACCATGAAAACCAAGCAGATGTGCTTCCTTACGGATGGTATTCATTAAAACAATACTCCCGGATGCCTGTTGAAACTCCTCGCGGATGAGGGCCCTCGGTTGGGTGCGGTTCTTCCGAATTTCTCTGGACAGCACTCGTCGGTCTCTATCTCCCAGTTTCGTTGGTCTCCCGACTCGGGGCACATTCCGACAATCACCGCTCACCTTCCACTTCTTAATGACATAGGCCACTGTCGATTTTGGGTACTTCAGATCGCTAGCTATGTTCCTTAAGGACATTTATGCCACATTTATGACACTCGATAATTATACCTTTCTCGAAATCAGAGAGCTCCGACTGCAAGGCATCTTGCATGCGACTAAAGCCGAAGCTGTTTCCTACACGATACATACCGGCGGAGTCACGGCCTTAGGGCCGCAGATATCGTCATTTGCATAGGTGTCCAAATACTTATTGGTAGTCAGTGTATAACGACAATTATATAGAGGAATTCCCGCTAAAAGTGGACTTCTTGTGATGCAGTTTTCTACGAAGTTAAAATTTAATACCGTTATAAATTTATGCAAATATCTATTTTTATTTTATTTATCTGCCTTTATTAATTTTGTATAGATATTTGTTTTACATCCTTTGTGAGAAATGTTCCAGGACAATGGTTTTTATTTCTGAATTTGGAATACTGAAAAGGAACAAATGTTGTTTCTATTTTACGTGGTATGTATTCTCACTTGGCATGACCTTGGCTATGCTTCCAAGCAAACTTACTGAGTGTTAAGGCTGTTCTTGGCAACACATTGTTCGGATTGTTGTCGCTTTCGTTGAGGTGACACAATGGATGCTGATTGTGAGCAAAGACTGAGCATTAAGTTCTGCGTTAAGCTCGAGAAAACCCGCTAGTGAAACGGGGAACGTGATTAAGCAAGCATTTACAGGCGAGGTACTTACAAGAAGTCGTGTTTTCGAGTGGCATAAAAGGTTTCGTGAAGGCAGAGATTCAGTGCAAGACGATCCTAGAGCTGGTCGCCCGTGCATAACATATACCGATGTAAACGTGGAGCGTCTAAGGCAGTTATTGCAAGAAGACAGTAGTGTAACTGTGCGTATGAAACCAGAAGAACTAAATTTGAATCGTGACGTGTGCCGTAAGATTTTACGCGAAGATTTGGGGAAACGGAAACTTAATGCAAGAATCGTTCCTCACTCACCAAAAACTGCAATGCAGATCTGACAGTCCATCACATCTTGGTGGAATGCCAGAGTTTTAATTATTTTCAACAAAAACAATTTAATTGTTCAGAATTTGATTTAAGAAATTTAATTGGAAAAACATATCATTATAATCTGTTTCTGTTTTTAGAAGATATTGGCTTTTATGGTAGACTTTTGTTTTTTGTAATTTGTTTCTAAACGATGTTAGTTTTTATTGTAGACTTCAATCGGTTTTTAGTCTCTTTACCTAAGTTAGAAGATTTTACAAATGACTAATTGCATTGTTAACATTTGTCTGGCTCAGATAACCTTGAAAGGTTTTCTGTAAAATTACAATAATCCAATCCAATCCGTCTCTCTGTCACTAAAAGATGAACAGAAAGAGGAAAGACGAAGAATTTCTGCTGGACTATCGGATTGAGCTAGACATGATCTCGCATTCGTGTCAAAGGTTATTGTGTTTTTTTCTTTTTTCCGTGAGAGAAAAAGTGACCGAAAGGAAAGCTTCATCAAGATTATTGCAGACATCCAACAAATGAGCTTGCAAGCATCGCAGTTGAAGATTTCCCCGCTTGCTTCCAAGACCTCCAGAAACATTGGCAGATGTGTAGAGACAGCCAAAGGGACTACTTTGATAGCAGCTAGGGTCATTACTCGGCAAATGCAATTTTCTACATTTTATGACCTTTGTTCTGGAACTTTTTTGACAAAGGATGTATATCTTACATTCTCGCAAACACCATATACTTCTTTAGTATTTTGTATCATTTTTAATGTGTATGCTGAAATATATGGATATATGAGTCTGCAATATTGCCAGTATAACTTGCCAACTCAACATGTATTCAAGCACAGTTATTATTAATCTAATTTGTAATTTGTTTTGTTTCATTATTTCTAATGTATGAGCATTTATTCAGATTTCATCGTTACCCCATCTGTACCTGTATCTATAACCTGCCCTTATTATATTTGTATGCATAACATGTACCACCATAAAGGTGAAAAGTAACTAAAATATATATTGAATTAGCAGAAGTACGTAACATGTTACCGATTTGCAAAGCTCTTTTGCAATCAAAAATTGATGCTGTAGATGCTACAGCATCAATGTTTTATACATTTAATATGTATTTATATGCATTTATTACACATTTAATTTAATTGTATAACTGTCATTGTATAACTGTTTAATTGTATAACACATTACAGCTATGAACACATTGTACTTGACAATAACAGTATCTCCTTGAAAGCAATAGCAACCTCGTAGTGCTTGAAGACAAGTGGTCGTCAGCATTTTCGCCTTAGTCTCAACAATCCCCGCCATGCACTTCCTTTTTATGTTCTTGTCCTTCTTTCAGTATTCTCACTTCAGTAACGTAGTCAGTTTCCAGAGGACACGATACTAAGCTAATTACATTGATGGGACCCAACAGGCTGAAAAGCCCCTAATCCGGTGGACCAGTTGTTCTGTTGATGGCGGAAAGAAAGCATGTTCGGATGTATGCAGTAATGTTAGTTTTTAGTTTGTGTAGAAAATGGGCTGAATTTTATAAATAGCTCCAATAGAACCTAAGATACCGTTTGCTAAAAATCACCTGACTCTAGTGAAAAGTTGGGAGTTAAGTTAGCGATAATTGACAGATTACAGAGCTTTTGAAGCTTCTAGAAAACGTTGTTTGGAACCTGTACGATGCCTGAGAAAATTTAAAAGAAAATCCTAAACTCCTTTTATGTTCACAAAAAACGTAAAATTTCCAGTGCCGTCCAAGTGACGTTGCCTGTCGTACCGAAGGGCCTAGGGTCGAATTTCGGAGAAGGCATGGGTGTTTATAAGTGTATAATGTCGCATCAGTTGATCATGGTAAATGTATTCTGTTCTTTTAATTATTGTCAACACTTGGTCTTTTGCATCATGTAGCCCTATGTAGTCTGTAGTTTTTATGTAGTATGTAGTCATGTTTCATATTAGATATAGTTTTCATGCATCGTGTAGTATCGAACTGTCTAAATGTAGTATTTATACAGTTAAACATTATTTAATCATGCAGTAGCATATGCCATACAACAAATCATTGATTGCCTGCCTGTTAGTAACCAATGTCATGTAGTACCATTGAATATCACGTAATAATATATCACACAGTAACATGTATCACGGAATGCGTCATGCAGTATTATGTTGCATATGTATGTCACTTAAAGCAGTAAATATGGCAAAGTACTTGTCTGCTATGGCCCTTGATTGGCAATTATTTTCGTTATATGGTATTCCAAAATATGCTGGGTCTCGGCGACTGGTATGGGGAGTTCGTGTGACGTCCACTCTTCTCCATACCATCTTGGATTATTCTAGATAAGGGAGGACGCACTATATCAATTAACTGCCATAGTAGAGGGGTGGTGCTCGCGTCCTCCGTCACTTAACTAAATATATAACGTCTGTGGGGCACGAGGGCACTCTGAATATGCGGAGAGCCAAACGTTCTCTCAAGTTGTAGAGAAAGAGGTGGGAGACCCTCGTCTCCAGGGATGCTTTCTCTCAAACTTGGGACCTAACTGAGCAAAGTCGGACTGTCACCTAAAAGGTACTCAAGTATCTTGCCAACGACAAGCGCATTTGACTCCTTACCACGATGAATAACGTGGTATTGTGCTGACATTTGTCATATAAGTGAGATTGGTAACAACAATAGCAACAAGTTCCTAATAGTCATGAGTTCAATTTAGAAGTCTGAAAATTGTTCAGTGCTAGTCTTGGCCAGAGGTATCACAGTTTGAAGCTGCTTAAGATATTTATTTATGTTTCAAATTAAATCGGTACATTATTTATCAAAATAACCGTGCTTAAAGGCGATATACCTTCTTTTTCGTAATATGTATTTCACTTTCGGCGTTAGTTGAATCTTAGGTTAGGTTATTCAATTATGGCAAAGCACACGAGGGCTATCTACCTAAAGGGAGGGATGCCTTCGTGGAGGACTTTATAAGGGACGTTATATACACGTTACACATGGGGAAAACCACGAAAACGCCCATGCAGCTAGCCCGTTTGCGGGATTCGAACCTCGGACCGAACTACCAGTGTTCAGCGTCTTTACCGCTCGGCCGCTGGTGGGCAGTTGAATCTTAAGTAATGTTATTGCAACATTTATTATCTTCATGCATTGACAGATAGCTGTTTCTCACAACAGTTTTGGGCCTTGCTGAGGAAGAACTTTATTTTCATAGCAAAATGGTTTTATTATAATATTAGTTTGCTTCAATTTTAGTTTTCCTTTTTTAGTTAACACATTAAGTTTTATATCAAAGTGGTAAGTACTCAAAGATAAGCAAGTTAAACAATCTATTGATAAGCTCAAGACAGAGGTAGACTGGATAATAAACTGTAACTTTAGTTACGAGTGCATCAGAATCCGTACATTGTTCGTTCTTGGAATCCTCTTAGTGCTTAAAATGCTGGTTCTAAGTTATTCATAAAATTCGAGGAATTTAATGCATTCAAATCCATTGATTTAATGGACGTTATAAACAGGTAAAAATAAATGAATAAATGAGGTAAATATGTAGAAATAGAATGAAACAGCATTAAATTTTAAAATTTCTAGCAAAACATTTTGACTGTGTTGCAGTCACAGGTAAAGAATCATCATGTCAAGAAATAAAATGTCATCCACTTTGTTTAGCTGGCCGCATTTGCTGTATATGATTACCGCTGTTTGTATGCATTTGAAGTTGATTTCCTGCTTATGGTAATGTGAGGAAACATAGCTATAAGATACGACACTTCTAATGCCGATTTTGGGAATTAGACCAGTGCAACATTATTACGTTTTAGACTGAGTCTTAATAATGTTGTTAGGAATTTTGTACACTGCGAAAAAAAAAGGTGGGACCGTTCTAAGTTCTATATCTCCCATTGTACTAGGCCGATTGACGAAATTCAACTTGCGTTTTTCATGTGTCGAAAGCTCGACTTACAATATGCCTAAGTTCAATCGACTGATGTCTTTTTCAATAAGCAGATTTCTTTCTAATAATATCTATATTTTTAAAATTCAGAAACAAGTAATTTTTTAGCAAAACATGCCTTGATCGGGCGACTCTTTTTTCCCCCCCGTTTTTTTTTTTTTTTTTTTTTTTGGCTGCTGGCATTGTGTGATTGCTCCTTTTGTACTACGTAACACCAGCGCTTTCGCAGACACACAGATAGAAAGTTCAAATCCATGCAGAACGTCTTCCATTACCTCTTATATATAGCATTGTTCTAATATTTTGACACAAAATTGGACTTTTCTGAAATGATATGCCAATTTTTTCCCACATTTCGATTCTATGACTGCCAGATTATGCGAAACTGCTTAGTTTTGTAAAAATCGTACGAGTAGTTTTTAAAGAATTAGCTCTCAAAATTTTAGTTCACCAATGTGAATTAAATTTTATATATATATATTTATTAATATCTCTTTTTTTTCAAAACGTATTTGATTCTTCCTTTCATATTTCGAAATTTAGGTTCATTCAAAAATAAAAAGCTCCCATTTTTTATGATTTATTATTAAAATTTGTATCTTTAAATAATTTTTATAAATTTCTCGGTAAAAATTGTGATTTATAACTTACGAAAGTTTTGCCATTACCTTAAAGTAGATGTATTTCTAAGCATGGCTGCAAAAAAATCAAGTTTTTTATTCAAAATTTCCTAAGATATACGTGATATTATGCTTTGGGGCTTTTTTCAAATTAAGCGTATTTATTATAAGCGATAACAACGAAAATGTGGTTTACCTGCTTTGTTAAAATTGTTTGAAAGTATGAACGATGACTTAGTTTTCCTCTCGTGGACAGTGAAAGAAAGGGAACGAAAATAGGTTTTTATAAATTAAGAAGTTCGCCAAGTGAATTATTCTTGGAGCAAACTGAAAAAGTACGCCAGGAGAAATTTTTAAATTTCTCCATAAATTTCTCACCAAAAATTACAAAATATAATATCTGGGCATAATATGAGTCGTAGAATCGAAATATTAAAAAAAATTGGCATGTCCTTTCAGAAAAAATACGAATTTGTGTCAAAATGTCTATGTTAGAACAATGCTATATATAAATCTAATATCTGTCCTACGTTGCGCTTTCGAGACATGAAAAACCAATTGGAATTTTATCAATCGGCCCAGTAGAACGGGAGATATAGAACTGTCCTTTTTCCTTCCACAGTGCACTGATAATTTTCGTAAAATTGTTGCATTCTTCTTCATAATGTAATATGAAAATCTAGATTGAGGGTGTTCTTCGCCGGAAAGACAAGAATACACAGCTAGTATATTTCACACTGATAGCCGAACAGGTAACGGTTTTAGCGATTAATTTTTGTCGCCAAATCTGGGAAGAAAGAACAAAAAGGGCCAAATTTGGCGACCATTTTAGAACAATTGGCCAGGTTCCTCTATCACCGTAATAACTATTGTAACTGAATAACTGCAATTGATTTCTGGTGCAACTGTAACTGTACCCGGCCTCATATGCCTTCTAGTAATTTCGAGAAGTACTACAGATTTCCCGCCGACCGGGTGAAAATAATATAAGGGCGGAGACAGCATCTGCTCTCAGTAATTGTTGTTAGTTCAGAACGACTTCCGAGTATTGAGATATCTGTGAAAGCTTCGTGTTTTGGATGCGCTTTTCATTGCGTTGTGTTTAACGTTCTTAGTAGTTTGAAATGTAACTACTGATTGTACTCCATGATACTGCGAACACCTGTACGAGTATTTCCGTGGAAAGGTCCAGGACTCTGAAGTGTGACTTTTGATAAAATAAATTTTATCACCCTGTCATCGGACCTGTGCGCTTTCAATCTGTTACAAAACCCTTAAGCACGCAATAATATGTACTGCGTAGAGGTTTTAAGTTTTTAAGTTAGGATGCATACCTAGGGTGTCCTAGAAATTTGATAACGTTGTATGGATATTCGGGGGGAGGGGGAAGGGGTTAAGAGAAACAAATTACACTGCGCAAAAAAAAAGGGGGAGGAGGAACAGTTTTATATCTCCGTTCTACGACAGATTGACGAAATTCAATCTGCGTTTTTCCTGTCTCGAAAGCGCGATATATATTAGACTTATATACAGCATTATTCTAATATAGGTATTTTGACATAAAATCGGAGACTTTATCTGAAATGACATGCCAATTGTTTTCCATATTTCGATTCTAGGACTGAAATTGGGCGAAATTGGCAAGTTTTGTAAAAATCGGACGAGTAATTTTAAAAATGAGCTCTTAAAAGTTTAGCTTTTAAAGTTTAGCTAGTGTTAATTGTATTTGGTATATATTTATTAATATCTGTTTTTTTATTAAACTCATTTGAATCTTCCTGTCATATTTCGAAATTTAGGTTCATTCCGAATTAAATTCGCCGATTTTTTATGATTTATTTTAAAAATTTATATTTTTGAATAATTTTTCAAAAAATTTTTGAATTCTAACCTTTGAAATTTTTGCCATTATCTTAAAGTAGATGTATTTCTAAGCATACCTGCAAAAAATTAGTTTCTTATTCAAAATTTTATAAGATATACCTGAATTTACATTTTGGCGCCTTTTTGTATTTGGCATGTTTATTATAAGCGGTAATAACGAAAATGGGATTTACGCACTTAAAATTATTCGAAAGTGTAAATGACGACTTTTTTCCGTCGTGGACAATGAAAAAAAGGAAAGGAAAATAGGTTGCTATAAATTAAGATGTTCGCCGAGTGAATTATTCTTTTCGCAAACTGAAAAAAACCCGCCAAGCTAAATTTTTAAATATCTTCATAGCTTTCTCATCAAAAATTACAAAATTTAATATCTAGGCATAATTTGAGTCGTAGAATCGAAACAAGGAAAACATTTGGTATGTTATTTCATAAAAAGTCCGATTTTTTGTCAAAATACGTATGTTAGGACAATACTACATATAAATCTAATATATATATCCTAAGTCGCGCTTTGGAGACATGAAAGATACAATTTGAATTTCGTCAATCGGCGCGGTGGAACAGGAGCTATAGAACTGTCTCATAATTTTTTCGCAGTGTACCTTCGGAATCACAGCAGTATACAGTTTTGTTTAAGAGTTATGCAGTTCTTAAGTCCTGTGATGCCCTTACCGGTCAGATGAAGGAAGTTACACTGTGATAAAGTTGAAGGCCCTAATTGTCTCGAATGGTATTCCCATACTAACGGATGAAATTGATTTCTATTAATATCACGGATTTTGAACTGCCTCACATGTTCAAAGATGCGAGGCATCTTCCGAACTTTGTCGAAAGCTAACTGAATGCGCGTGAGGTATTCCAGTATACTGTTCAAGGACGCTTGCTGCACAAATAATTTTACATAGCTCTGTAAGACATAAATAAGTAGCTGTCAAGTTTGGCAATGTAACCTGTGAACGTCACTTCATTCGGCTACCCTAAAGTAACGTCACGTGTCTTTAAAAATAGCACATCTTTTGTATAAAGCGGTTTGTTGAAAGCATTACAATGGTGTTTTGTTTCTCCTAACTTCCCGTATACGCCATGCAACGTTATAACTTTTTTAGGACATCCTGTATGTGTACAAAGCGATCCCAAAATCATTAATCGATGAGAAAACTTATATTTAGTGAATTAATTATATTTAGTGAACAAAGGAAGTAATAGAATTTCAAACTTTTTTAATGATACCTTAATATATAAAGATTTTAGTTCCAGCTGTTAGCAGACGCCTGGTCTTTTATAATCTTAAATACGTAGCTGTGCTGTTGAACTGCTACTATAAAAAATTAAATAATTCGAAACAACCTCATTCCTAATTTTTACTAAGCGGTAAAATACGCATTTGCGTTTTATGACGTTCTTCCTGGATGGAACATAATTTCATCATTATTATTTCTGTCTCACTTTCATCTTTTGGTAGAAAAGGAATAATGAATCATCAATTGTGGTATAAATGGTCTTCCAGATATCTATTGGGTTGTTCGGAAAGAAATTTCGTTTTTTATCAACAGAGGGTATAATTGTATTTTTTTTTTCACAACCAACTTTCCATTTAAGCTACATAATTTAACAGCTGATACTGCGAGGCTTATTTGTGAAAACATTCGTTTGATTCTAGGCAGTTGGTGCCCTTTCCAATAAGTAAAGTGAAAAGCACCATTTTCGACATATTTTACTTTTTTATTATCGGAACGAAAAATTGCTGTTTAAACAAGAAAACAATTATTCGATGTACCGTATTTACGCGAATCTGATGCGCATCGTTTTTGGCCAAATGTAGTATTCAAAATTGGGGTGTGCATTAGAGTCGAGCGCAAAGTTCGCCGATGACGTCAGCAGTTCGCCAATGACGTCAACCAAATTTAAATCGTAACAATGGATTACTGTATTTCTCGACTACATTTATCGTTGACACATTATTGCATAGAGGATACAAACTGCAGAGTACGTAGTCACGAAATGGAGGGCAAACAGAGAAGAACGTCATATGACCCTACTTTCAAACGTAAAGTAATTCTTTATGCTGAAAAAAATGGTAATAGAAAGGCAGGGAGAGAGTTCAACGTAGCTGAGAGCAATGTTCGCTTGTGGCGGCAACAGAAATTGGGACTGTTTGCAACTAAGGCTAGTAGAAAGAAATTCACTGGTCCTCGCAAAGGAAGACACCCTAAAATTGAAGAAAACGTTTTGGAATTTGTACGTGAAAGGAGGAGGAATGGACAACCTGTCACTAGTAACACCATAAGAAATAAAACAAAAGAGGTGGCTGAAGTTCTTGGAATAACGAAACAAGAGTTTAAGGCTAACCGTGGATCGGTTTATGAAGCGGATGGGCTTATCTATAAGACGCCGTACAGGAATATGGGGAAAGCTTCCTGCAGATTTTTAGGGAAAACTACTAACATTTCAGCGGTATGTCATCATACTTCGGAAGGAAAAGAATTTTTCAATGGGACAGATTGGCAACGCTGACGAGACGCCAATTTGGTTTGATATGCCTCGTAACTACACCATTACGGAGAAGGGGACTAAGGAAGTTATTGTCAAAACTTCGGGATGTGAAAAACAACGCGTAACAGTGATGCTGGCAATAGCAGCAGACGGGAGCAAACTTCCCCCTTTTTTAATCTTCAAACGGAAAACATGCCCTAAAACCCCTAAGAATGAAAAGCTGTTCCCAGATGATGTCCTGATTCGAAACCAAGAGAAGGGGTGGATGACGGAATCATTAATGCTTGATTGGCTCCGAAATGTATGGGAACGTCGTCCCGGTGGACTCTCCAATCCACCATCAATGCTTTGTCTAGACGCATTTCGTGGTCATCTCACCGACGACGTAAAAAAGAAGATGCAGAGCCTAGGCAGTGATCTTGTTATCATTTCTGGAGGGATGACGTCTGTGTTACAACCCCTGGACGTTAGTATAAATGAACCTTTTAAGGGGCACGTTCAGGCGGAGTACGAAAAATGGTTTTGTGAGCCAAACCGTGAATTGACCCCGACAGAAAAAATTAAGCGTGCTGCACCGCACATTGTTTCACACTGGGTTTCTGCTGCCTGGAAAAGTATCGAAGCACCAATGATTGTGAAATCTTTCAAGAAATGCTGCATTTCAAATTCATTGAATGGCAGTGAAGACGATCTGCTCTGGAACGCCGAGGATGATGAGGAGGAGGAAAGAAGAAATGAATCTGCTTCTGACGAAGAGAGCTGCGAGGATTCCAGTGATGGAAACATTAGTGAATAAAGACGTTGACTATTAATCACTGATTGTAGAAACTGTTAGCTAGATAGAAATGTTACGATTTATTTCATGTTCATATTTTACGATATGTACCTTATATACGGTAGTGGTAATTAACAATGATAGTTTCACATAACAATAGCCCACTAATAGGTTAATTCTATGTTCTGCTACTTTATGTATAATCCATTGTTGTATAAAATATGGTATCTAAATTTAAATAAAATTATCATACCATTGATTGATAGTTTATATACAAATCCATTGTTGTATAGAATAAGACTCAATAAATTCCTCATACCATTGATGCGCATTAAATTGATGCGCTGACAAACAATTTTTTTATTATTTAAAATTTTAAAATGGGGATGCGCATTAGATTCGCATAAATACGGTATATGGCGAAGATGTATTGACAGAACGCCAGGGACAAAAATGGTTTGCGAAATTTCGATTCGGCAATTTTCATCTTGAAGATGCACCACGCTCTAGAAGATCAGTTAAAGCTATTGAAGACACAGTAAAGGCATTAATTGATGCAAATAGGCGAATAACAACTCCTGAGAGCCTGAGAGATTACATTTATAGAATTCGATCGTTCATGATCATTTGAAACGCCTAGGTTTAATCTCAAAGCGTTTCTCATATTAAACTCTCCATCAGCTTCAACTGACCTTCCAGAACGTGATGCATCTTCAAGATCAAAATTGCCGGATCGAAATTTCCCAAACCAGTTTTTGGCATTGGCGTTCTGTCAATATATTTACTCCATATATATATCGGATAATTGTTTGCTTTGTAATTTGATAATTGTTTTTCTTGCTCGAACATCATTTTGACCCTTGCGATAGTAAAAAAGCAAAATATGTGGAAAATGCTGCTTTTCACTTTCCGTGTTTGAAAAGGCGCCAACACAAAAACTGCTGCGTAGAACCAATGGAACGTTTTCACAAACAAGCCTTGCTATATCAGCTGTTAAATTTACATAATGACTAATGCGTTTTTTAAGTGTGAAGTTGGCTATGAAAAAATGCAATTAAACCTTCTATACTTTCCGAACAACCCAACAGATAGAAGTCCTATAATTCTTTATTGGGGCTACCAGAAAACATTTATGCGCATATGCCATTTTGCAGATCGGATAACTTACAAGTGAAAAGTCACTATGCAACTGTAGGCATTAAGAATTTTTTCCAAAATTCTGTTTTCATCCACGTGTGCTGGACATCAATGTAACAAATATCAATACATTTTGGAGATTTTTGGCTTAGGTTGGTTTCAGAGTAGAAACTATCAATAATGACGGTACATTCAATATTTATTATGAAGTATATTGGTTCTTTAACAGATGATGCTTTGGATGGATTTAGTTAAAGAATTCCTTAAATAACCTTTGATTTTATGCACTATGCGTTGTACCTTAAACGATATAGTACATTAAAATCTCATTAAAAGGAAAAGCTTTTAAAAGTTGATCAATTTTTGGATCAACCTCTATGCTATGGCCTGATCAATAAGTTAAAACTATTTAAATAAAGAGTTAGGCTTATTATAAATTGATATATAAAGCAACATAAATTTGATATATCTTAAAACTGATTAGTTCCCAGTGCTGAAGAATTAGCATAGAGTGGCTAGATAAGGCAGTAGAGAAGATGGATTATGGAATAATGACGTAGACATTTGTTTCGGAAACATGTTTTCCTTCGTCGTCTTGAAATACTTTAAACCGAGATTATCCAGAAATACGAGGGCCCTATAGTCTGCAGTAAAATTTTGATTAACCAAAATGCGGATTAATTGAAACACACAGTCGAATAATAAAGAAAGCAAGAGTGTGTTTCTTTAAATGTTTCATTCTTAGAAGTAAATGTACATCTTAAGTTGGTCAACGTGATATACTCTAAAATGGGCTTTCAAATGTATGTCTAAGAGAGGAGTTTTAAGTATTTACACTTCATTGAGGGATTATGTCGCTGCAAATTTGCTTAACACAAAAATGCTGATAACAAGTGAGGAAAAAAAGCACCAAAGATTTTAGTTCAGTTCCTTAAAAAACTGCCATAAATCTCGGATGAAATTTTACCATTTTAGGAGCAGGTTATTCAGTAAAGTTTCAGACTGATTTAAAATTGATTCAATGACTTAAATTAATTGTTCAGAATTAAGTTTTCAACTTGAAATATATTCAACGTGAAAACTTAATGTGTTAACTTTAGAAAAAGAACGGGATTTTTTAAACAGGATTCCTGAAATTCGAAATATTCGATTATTTAAGAGATCTAAAGATTTTTTACTTAGCTTAATGTTTTCAAAATATATCTCTATATCTTGAATATATTCTACAATTAAACTATACAGAGGCTGTTCGCACATTTTTTAGACGATTTTGCTTTCATGCACCCCCCAAATGAGTTTTCAGATTTTATATTACCCCCAAGGGGTCCTTTTTTAACGTTTTGTGTGCTACGTTTATTTATTAAATATCATGTTCTTCGCACTTAAACCATAAAATTCAATTCAACAGAAATATCGCAAAATAATTTAAAAACAGCATATCTTTAGAATTTCCGATATAGTCTCACGCGCTGGAGATAAAATTTTTTTCCTTATAGTGTTGCCATTATTCGCTTTGAAATCGTTGAGTTTATTAATAAAAAATTCATTAAAGTGTTACAAAATATGAAATCGTTAATAAAACAAATTCCAAATGCCCATATTCGGAGGTGGATTACGTTATTCAAAATTTGATTGCTTTAAGTACCGTTGTTTTATCACAATGCGAGAAGCATACATACATTTACGCAGATTCATTATTTAATTTCTTTAAATATGACACAGGGCAATAATTTTTGGTGGCAACAATTTGAAAAGTGAAACGAGCATTTCAAGTTTTAAACGCAAAATGCCAAAACGAAATTCATAGCTCTTGTGGTCTAACGCTATTTAAGCTAAAACAGATTCTTCTGGGAATTTTCTTTTAACTGCAATTATATTTTTTAAAGCGTAAATTATCGTCTGTTACTGGACAGTATCGTTTTCACGCAAGGAGTAGTGGATGGAGGGCTTTGTTTCTGCTCTTTCCGAAGAAAATTATTCGTATCTAGTTATTGAAAAGCTTTGTGAAAGCAATGACGTTTCCATACCCAAAGCTTCAAGGTAATGGTGTCAACGACAAAGTAAAAAGATCTTAAAATGTAGTTTCAAGTGAAAAATTATTCCAAATACGTATCCAAGTCAGAAAACGGAATCTTTCAAATGTTGCAAAAGGAAGAATCCTAAAATGAATCCTAAAAGATACTTTAATACTAAAAGAGAATCAGAAAATTAAAAGGACACTTTACGGAGGTTCAAAAATCATCAGTGTCCACTGTAAATGACTTAAATTAATTGTTAAATTAATGCTGATTTGAATTTAAAAAAGGCGAAAAAACTTAATGCCCACAGTCTTTCTTCACGTCATACCGCCGAAACGCAGAGCGCGCTGAAGAATTCTTTGAGAAACATTTATCCGGACGAATATGGAAAAATGTTGTCACAATAGAAGAATCTTAGGTATGTGACTATAGTAAAAAGAGATGTATTTATTGTCATCAAAGAGGAGAGGATTTTCTTAAAACGTGGTTAAAGGAATTTAAATGAATTTTTTTCTAAGGGATTTATGATCGTTGCTGGTTTTTCATAGTATAACGGTAAACTAAAAGTAAAGGATGGAGAAAAATGTTAAGATGAACTACACATATTATCAAAAAAACATATTTTATATCCGGGTTTTAAATCTGAAACAGCTTTTCTTTACATACAGTGTGATCAATCAGTAGGACTCCATCAAGACAAAGCAAGCAGGGACACGTCAAAATCCACTCTTAATTCCCTGGAAAAATGGAACTAGAAACGGATATCAAGGCCATACCCTTCGCTCAGATCCCTCCGGATCTGTCACCAATGTACTTTTGCGCTTTTGGACTTTTAAAAGGCAGGTTGTCCAAACTTCGAATTGCAACCTCCTTAGACTTTGGAAAACTGTTCGGAAGCAATGGGGGATAAAGCACACTGCGGCGGAGGGAAAAAAAAAGTTCTATATCTCCCGTTCTACTGGGCCGATGGACGAAATTCAAATTACGCTTTTCATGTCTCGAAAGCGCGACTTATGATATGTATTAGATTTATATATAGCGTTGTTCTAATACGGGTATTTTGACACAAAATCGGACTTTTCTGAAATGACACGCCAATGTTTCCCATATTTCGATTTTACGACTCAAATTATGGCAAACTGCCACGTTTTGTAAAAATCGCACGAGTAGTTTTTAAAAAATGAGCTCTCAAAATTTTAGCTCCTCAATATTAATTTGATTTGGTATGTATTTATTAATATCTTTTTTTATGAAACTTATTTGATTCCTTCTTATACAGTTCGAAATTTAGGTTCATTCCAAACAAAATTCACCCATTTTTATGATTATTTTAAAAATTTTAATTTTAAATAATTTTTGTAAGTTTTTTAAAAACAATTTTGAATTATAACCTATACAATTTTTACAGTCATCTTAAAGAAGATGTATTTCTGAATATACCTGCAAAAAACTAAGCATTTTATTCAAAATTTCCGAAGATATACGTTAATTTACATATTGGCACATTTTGAAATTTGGCATATTTGTTGAAAGCGATAATAACGAAAATGTGGTTTACGCTCTTTGTTAAAATTATTTCAAAGTAGAACCATGTGACTTTTTTTTCCTTTCATCCACCATGTGAAAAGGCAGGAATGATGTGACTTTTTCCTCCCCTGCAAAATGGAAGGGAAAGAAAATAGGCTGCTACATATTAAGAAGTTCGCCAAGTGAATTATTCTTGGCTCAAACTGAAAAAAATTCGCCAAGTTAAACTTTTGAATTTTTCCGTAAATTTCGCCCCAAATTTTAACAAATTTAAAATTTGGGCATAATGTGAGTCTTAGAATTGAAATATGGAAAAAAAATTGGTATGTTATTTCAGAAAAAGTCCGATTTTGTGTCCAAATACCTATATTAGAAAAAAGCTATATATAAATCTAATGTATATTCGAAGTCGCGCTTTCGAGACATGGAAAACGCAATTTGAATTTCGTTAATCGGCCGAGTAGAACGGGAGCTATAGAACTGTTCCAGTTTTGTACCCCATGTACCTCTTCTGATACCACAAAAGGCTTTATTATCTTGGAAATCACGGTGTGTAAAGATGATAAAGAATAAGGGTTATCAAATAGAACATTTTAAATATAAAAAGTTTAGGTAAATGTTTCTGGAATTACAATGAAATTCGTCTAAAGAATGTGCGAACTGCCTCTGTAGAAATCAGGATAGTGTTGTTGGATAAAATAACTGTTCGAAACTGATTTTTTGCAGATATCTAAGTCGTCGGAATGAAACAGAAACACACCAGTGTAAAATCAAGCAAAGAAGCCGCATTAAATCTATAAAACTTAAGCTTGTTTTTTCATCATCGACTATACCGAAATACGGATTGAATTTGGATATGCAATTAGCTTTAAGATTCTTTGCTGATCACTTTTGTGTGTTACTGCATAATATTTTCATTTATTGAAACCATTCTGAAATTTCATTAATTTAATCAACATATTGAAATTTTTGAAAATATGTGCAAAAAATAAATCTTCTTTCATTAAATTAATTTCATAGAATTTTAGTATTTATGATTAATTGAACTCATTGACTGTGTTAACTGACCTGGCAGATTTTTAACCGACTTAAACAGTTTTTGTTTAGAACATGCAGTTTAAAATAGCACTGCTTTCTGAGAAAGATGTAAATAATTTATCTTTGATATCACAGAACCATTTGTTATACCTTAGAACAACAGTATTTAAGATAAATCGTTGCAAATTTAATTAATGTTACAGTTATGAAAATAGCATTGTTTGGTTTACGTTTAGTGCACCAGTCTAAATTCCTAATTAATATTTCAAAACATTAAGTATTACTTGCCATTTTAAAATGTTACCTTTTCCATTAAAATGCTTACTGATAATTAAAATATTTTTTCGATGATTTATTGCCTACACAATACATGTATGGACATCCGAAAAACACGATACCTATATACTGCCCCTGTGGCTGTAATGATACTCGAGGCTGCACGACATTTCTTTTCTTTCTGGAATGTTTGTCTTGGTTATTGTCCGTTTCTTCATTCGTGAAATCTTGACTTCCATAAACGTAGTTTTCTTTCAACTTATTTACGAAATCATCCACTTTATTGAACCTTTTACCACGAGTGGCATGGAACGCTCTCTTTACGGAATCCCAGTTGATTTTAAGTCTTCTCTTCTTGTCGGCAAGATCTCGAATGGAACTGATGGCTACCCGCCTATTACGATAGGGTCTTGATATAAGAGAAGATCCAATGCCGGCCATGAAATACGGATAAGGATTATAATAGCTATGAGAATCACTTACATCTGAGAAATTCCGGCGACGTCCTCTCATCGGCATGAAAGAAGATCTTCGCTTGTCGTCAATGCCCAGCAGATCATCAGAGATGCGGCGGCCCCGCATTGGCATGAATGACAAAGATTTTTTTGCAATTTCGTCTTCTGGAAATTTGAAATCGGATGTTTCATCGATGACTGAAATTCTACGTCCACGCATTGGCATAATGGACAATCTTTTAATATCTGTTTTAGAGCTTCTACTATCTGCAATGGAAAAAGACTCATTTTCTCGATCATCAGAAACTCGACGACCACGCATTGGCATAAAGGAAGAAGCCTTTTTTGTTTCTTCCAAGTCATCATTGTCTTCAGCCCACTCCACGAAACTAGAACTCGGAACCTCATCCAAAGAGATTCTGCGACCTCTCATGGGCATAAATGACGATGCTCGTTTTTGACCAGAGTAGTCTGCATATTCTTTGTCCGATACTGGTGCAGCCATATCGTCTGCAATAGCCTGAAGTAAATTAGGCTGTACATCTTCTTGCTCAAATACGCGTCTGCCTCTCATTGGCATGAAAGAAGCTGTCTTTTTGTCTGCTGGAAACATAGTTGTCGGGTCATCTAAGGAACTGTCATTTATTGCAGAAGGAAAGAATTTGCGTCCTCTCATAGGCATGAAAGAATATTGTTTCTTGTCGAGCAAACTTGTAGTGATTTCTCCAGGACCAAAAGAGTCTTGAGAAAATATTCTTCTGCCTCTCATTGGCATAAAAGATACTGATCGTTTCTGAATTACATGATCGTTTAGCGCACTTTGTTGAGAAGTACCGTTTCCTTCTACACCGACGGAATCTACATCTTCATTTCGCAGAGGTTTTTCAGATCTCCTTCCTCTTACTGGCAAAAATGAGGAAGCTCTTTTACCTGGTATCTGGTTATTGTAACTGCTAGAAGGATATAGAACTTCAGTTACGTCACTGGAATACATACCAGATTTTCCGAGATGTTGATAAGTTGAGTCACCACTGCTCTTTTTACCTCGCATAGGCATAAAAGAGGATGCCCTCTTGTCTTCCGGAACATCGTCTGACATCCAGCCTTCATCTTTTCTGCCTCTCATTGGCATGAAATAGCTCGCTCTCTTTAATTCGAGAGGAATCTTCTTCCCTCTTAGAGGAAAAAATTGACTTCGCTTATCTTCTTGGTCAGATATGATTTGCTGGTGAGAGGCAATAGCGTCATCGAGGGATAATTTTTTGCCTCTCAGTGGAAAAAACGAACTACCTCTTTTGTATTCCGAGTCTTGTTCTAAATCGAATGGCAGGAGCGAATTTAAAGAATCTAGCTTGCTTCCAGATGTATCTTCTTCATTGGATTCCTGAAAGGAAGAAAAATGTTTTACAGTTACGTGAGTAAAAAATAACGAATGTGGAATAGATTTCAAAACATAATATAAACTTATATTTCAATATTGAATATTAATGATATATAATATTGCCATAAATAATAACATTTCTAGAATAAGAAAGCTATCGCTACCGCAGTTGTTAGCAAGTGCACTGCGGAGGGGGGGAAGGGGTCAGTTCCATATCTTCCGTTCTACTGGGCCGATTGATAAAATTCGAATTGCGTTTTTCATGTCTCGAAACCGCGACTTATGATGTATGTTAGATTTATATATAGCATTGTTCTAAGATAGTTATTTTGACACAAAATCGGACTTTTTCTAAAATGACGTATCAATTTCTTCCATATTTCGATTCTACTACTCAAATTATCCCCAGATATTAAATTTTGTAATTTTTGGTGAGAAATTTATGGTGAAATTTAAAAATTTGTCTTGGGGTATTTTTTTTTTCAGTTTGGGCCAAGAATAAATCTGTTGGAGGAATTCTTAATTTATAGTAACCTACTTACTTTCTTTTTTATTTTTTTTGTACGAAGTAAAAAGGAAGTACTGTAATCGGGAAAACTTTCGGGTATCGTATTTCAACGAAAATATCCATTCTGATAGCTAACGAATGCAATTTAACAATGTTTTTTTGGGATATCTGCACGTAAGGACAGAATAAAGAACTCTTTTCCC
>KK122214.1:135106-164083 GCA_000611955.2 Stegodyphus mimosarum
TTCTTGTTATTCAGAAACGCATTCCCAATCAACTTTATCTTGAAATTTTTCTATAAATTCTTCTGATAATTTTTGATGTAAGGAAATACATATCCACTTAACTTTATCTTGAAATTTTTCGATAAATTATTTGGATAATTTTTTATTTTTAGAAATACGTTTCCAATCAGCCTTATCTTGAAGTTTTTTTATAAAATTTTCTTATCATTTTGGTATTTAGAAATACAGTTGTAGAAACATTAGGTTATTACGAAGCAGGAGTCATGAAAAATGTGCAACGCCTTCCCCGGGAATCGAACCACGGACCTCTCGGTTACGCGTCGAGCATGCAGACCACTACACCACGAAGGCATGCGAAGAAGGCGGGAGAAATGCCTTATATACTCCCCCTTTTTAAAGGGCGACTGGGATTTTGGGGACCCAATTGCCAAATCGCGGTGGTGGAGAATCACCATCCACCACCTTTTTACTTCGGGCGCCAGTGTAGAGACATTAAGTTATTTCGTAGCAGGAGTCATGAAAAATGTGCAACACCTTCGCCGGGAATCGAACCACGGACCTCTCGGTTACGCGTCGAGCATGCAGACCACTACACCACGAAGGCATGCGAAGAAGGCGAGAGAAATACCTTATATAGTTTGCTATAAATTAAAAAGTTCGTCCAGGGAATTATTCTTGGTGCAAACTGAAAAAATGTTTTTAAATTTCTTCATAAATTTCTCACCAAAAATTACAAAATTTAATGTTTAGGCATCATTTGAGTCGCAGAATTGAAATATGGAAATAAATTGGTATGTTTGTTTTAGAAAAAGTCCGATTTTGTGTCAAAATACCTATATTAAAACAATACATAAATTCTAAGTCGCGCTTTCGAGACATGAGAAAAGCAATTTGAATTTTGTCAATTGGCCCAGTAGAACGGGAGATATAGAACTGTCCCATTTTTTTTGACGCAGTGTACATCTTTTATCGATTTTAGAAACACTGTATAAATCAGCATTATTTGCATGCTATTATATGTTAAAGAAAAGTAATTATATATATACATCTTTAAAAGGAAAGTGCATTTACACACGTCTCATAATTGAATAGCAAAGTTGAAATGAGGAAATCTTATCAGCCTTTTGTTTTAATTAGGGAAATTAAAATTAATTTTAGCATTGAATAAGAGCTCTAAGCGGCTCGTAAATATCTCTTTTTCAAGGAGTAAAAACTTTTCTATGTTTTCCTTTCTCCCCTTTATTTTATTCGTCGCTAGTGTTTTACTTCTCTTAATTTTCTTTTCGATATTTATAAGATTCCGATATTTATTTTTCAGTTTACGGCATTTTTTTATTAATGGTATTTAACTTTTGTTAGTTTTATTTGTATTTCTGTTAGCGATTCCTTTCTGAATCGATCTTTACCATTTCACTTTGCCTGAACTTGTGTTATCTTGATATTCATTTTTCTTCATATTGTCTTGCACATTTTATTACTTTGTTACCAGCCACAAGCTAGGAAAAAAAATCCCCTTTTTTTTTGTTTTCGCTAGTTCGTTTCTAGCGTTCTCTTTCAGGGTTTCCTGACGCTTTTTTATCTTATATGTTCTTAAAATCTATTTTATTTTCCGCTCTTTTTTTATTTTGGCTCTTTTGTTTTTTCGTTGTGTTTCACTAATGTGTTTTGACATAATAAAATAATACTTTTCAATACAAGTTTATTGCATTTATTTTGTTTCCTATTCTAGTGTCTCCTGTATGTGATGCTATGCTTATAATATCGTCAAAAAGGAAGTGCTAAAAGAATTACGAAAATGAAGGACAAGTCTCAGAGTTCTACATTTGAGGTAAGGTGGCTACACATCTGATTTTTCTTTACATTGATTCTAGATATATACTTCCAGAGTTTCGCAAAATATGACGCTAACTTTCTAAGGATGATAATAGTGTAAGTTAGAGGAGAGAAAAACAACGATTTAAGTGTAACGATTTAAATGTAGAAAACAACGATTTAAATGTAAAAAACAACGATTTAAATGTAAGATTAAACATATTTGGTCCCTGAAAGGAAAAACGGTTCATTTAATGAAGTGTTCGTTATGCTTTAATAAATCGAATAGAGAAAGTTTCTTATATTTACGCGCAGAATTTGTCGAGATATTAGATAACGATTTTATTTATTTATATAAGTTTTTGGGGCTCACTAATAAAATATTTTGGCAGATTTTGCGCAACATTTTGAGAGAACCATGAAACAAAAGTTGCTTGCTTTGATAATTAACCCTCTAACCGATAAGGCCGTATATAGAATATTTTTTGTAATACCTGTACGAACGTATATATACGTGCATATTAAAATATGTCAAAGAAATTAAGGCAATGTATTAAAAGTACATAAATCCATATATAAAATGCCAGGAAATTTTTTACATTAAATCAAGAAAATAAATTTTCCTGCTAGTAGGTTTGGGAAATTTGTACTTTCTTAGCGAAACCCCTGGTCGGTCAGAGGGTTAAGGCCTCCATAGACTACAAAAAGTATTCATTATTAATTTTGCTAATCGGTTCGATACAATTATTAATATCTCCAGAATTCTTCTCTTAGACATTTGCTTTAGACATTTTGTTTTGCGGCAGCAAAAAATAAAATTTAGTTTTTTTGTATTTATTAGTGCAAAAGGGGCTTTGTCCCTGAAGGACTGTTGTTTTCGTTTTTCGATTTTGCGTTGAATCACTATAAACGGCTGTATCCCTTTTCAAATTGTTGCCCCCAAAAGTTATCGCCTTGTATTATATTTAAAGAAATGAAGTAATGAAGGATCTTCACTAATGTATGTATATTTCTCCAAATGTGATAAAACAACGGTACCTAGAGCCATCGAATTTTGAATGACGTACGTTTCCATCCGAATATGCGCATCTGGAAGCCCAAATTCGGAATTTGTTTTTCTATTTCGTATTTTGTAAAACTTTTAACTAATTTTTGATGAAAAAACTCAACGATTTAAAAACGAGTTGTGGCAACGCTCTACGGGAAAAACAAAACCTTTTTATCTCCAGCGCGCCGCACTGTGTATCGGAAATTCTAAAGACATACTCATTTTAAATTATTTTGCGATATTGCTCTTGAACTGAATTTTATGGTTTAAGAGCGAAGAACATGGTATTTAATAAATAAAGGTAACACACAAAGCGTTAAAAAAACGCCCCTTTGGACGTAATTTAAAATCTGAAACCCTTCAGATTAAAAACAAATTTTTAATTTATAAATAAAATTTAGATTTTTGTATTTAATTTGTATTGTGTTTAATCTATATCTTATGAAAAAAGACAAACTATGTAAGTCCAGTAATAAATCCAATATCTTACGATTTATGAAAGTGCGAGGAACACTTTCATAAAATTTCTATATATTATTTTGAGAAATTCTGTAGTTGGAAATACATGACTGGGATGATTTGAGCAGTTTGTATACGTTTAATATTAATCTAAAGTTGAATTATACTACATTTAAGAAATTTACATTGATTGGAACTTTTCTATTATTATTGTTCGTATTTATTATTATTACTATTGTATCTATTATTACTGTTTCTGTTTATTATTATTGTTTAGATCTGCGGTTTCCAACAGCGCATCATATAAAGCAATCGACAGCCAACCAACCATATTGGTTGAATGACTCAGCAAATGCCTTATGTAATGCTTTTTTGTACTATTTTGTCATTCGAACCAGTTTGATTCATAAGGAACACGCTGCTTTTATACAATGTTTTAATGTTCATTCGTTTTGCTTTGGACTGAGCAACGAAGACTTGAATTGTGTAGCCGTAGGGTTAACTTATTATGTCAATTCAATATTTTTGATTGTCCGTGAAACTGCAACTGCTGGCTCTATTTGTAAGCACAAAAAGTGCCTTCTGTTAACTTTCATTGAGTTAAATAAAGGGTCTTTTGCTCCCTTTTCCTACTCTATAGCACTTGCAAGACGTAATGATAATTAATTTCTAATCTGCAAACGTTTCGTATATCTTATGTTTCCAACGAATACGAAGAGTTACAAGACAATGCATGCCCCTTCTGTTATTTAACTCAGAACTACTGCAACAGAACAAGAAAATGTCTCAATTGTTCTCAAGAAGATGAGTTTTCCCTATTTAAATATCATCTGCAGTGTTTAAGCAACAACAGTTATAATAATAATAATAGAAACAATAAGGGCAAAACTTACAAAATGATTTCCGAAAAAGCAGCAGATCTTTTTACCTGGTTTTCCAGTTGGGAAGCATAACCACTTTCCGAGGCTGTTGCATATTCCAACCTGAGTAGGCAAATGGCAAGGAAGAGGAGATGTATACAGCGCCACCTACAGGGACTCCCCCACTTTCTGATATCCATGCGGGGAGAAGTATCGCTATCTTTTGCCCTGGAAAGAAAATACAGAATTCAAATTATCAAGTGTCAAGATGAAAATAACAAGCTAAAACTTAAAACAAAAAATCGTTCGTTTGTTTGTGTGTAGTTCATACAAATCTACAGTTTTATTCCATCTTGAGCCCACCAGCGGCCGAGTTTTAAAGTCGCCGAAAATTGGTAGTTTTGCCCGAGGTTTGATTTCGTACAAACGGATTTTCCCACGTTTAACGTGCATACGAGCCAGTTTTCCTTAAAACGTCCTCCAGGAAGGCATCCTTTACCTTAGGCAGGTAGCCCTCGTATGCTTTGCTGTAACTAAATAAACCAAACTAGTTCAATCTTTAAGAAAGTTTGCGTACTTGACGTTTAAACAAGGTCACTGCCTGCATGAGATTTCGGAAACTACCCCTTGGGTACCATACCCATTATACCCTTTATATAGAATGAGCTTTTAAATACTCTGCGAAACCTAAGATATTCAAGTTTTAAATTAATCAGGAAACTCGACGATGTAAAAGAAGTACACCGCCACTGGAAAAAACGCAATATATTTGTGTTTTGTATTTAATGAACAAACAATTTCAAAGAAATACTTTGCTACTGATGGAATAAAAATGTCTTTATCTTCCATACTAGAGTCTGTTCTCATTTAAAGCAATAAAAAGCAGTAAATTTTAAAAGCAAAAAAAGAAAATCTGAAAGGTTTCAGATTTTAAATTACGTCCAAAGGGGTGTTTTTTAAACATTTTGTATGTTACTTTTATTTATTGAATATCATATTCTTCGCATTTAAACCATAAAACTCAGTTAAAAAACAATATCGCAAAATAATTTTAAACTGAGCCTATCTTTAGAATTTCCTACACACAGTCTCACGCGCTGCAGATAAAAATGTATTTTCTGTGCAACGTTGCCATTGCCCGCTTCGAAATACTCGAGTTTGTTCATCACAAATTCGTTAAAGTTTTACTAAATATGAAATCGTTCATAAAACAAATATCAAATTTGGGCTTCCAGATGCCTATATTCGCAGCAGGGTGACGGCATTCAAAATTCGATGGCTTTAGGTACCGTCATTTGATTGCAATGCGAGAAACATACATACATTTATGCACATTCTTCATTATTTAATTTCTTTAAATATAATACAGGGCTGCAATATTTCGTGGCAGCAGTTTGAAAAGTGATACAGACTTTTAATGTTTCCGGATCCAAATCGCAAAACGAAAACAATAGTCGTTCAGGGACAAAGCCCTTTTTGACTAATAATAAATGCAGATTCACCTAAATGATTATTATTTACTAAGTGGTTCCGTGGAATTACATTAGCTGGTTTCATTAAAAATCATTTGTCTGTATAAATAAGAGCATCCGTTTATTTGTTTATTTTCTTATTTGTACAAATCTAGAGTTACACTACTCTGAGAAAATTTTGACTTTTGTCTTTCAAAACAAGATGAAGGTTACTGTCTACCGCGCGGGTCCACACTCAGGAAGTTTATATTAGAACTTTGAGTTCACAATACCCATCTTGCATAAATGTCTCCCACTTCAGGTTCACGTCTCGGTTGTTGCTTTGCCACTATCAGTGGAAGTCATACATGCTAAGCAAGATTTTATAATTCTTTTTTTATGAAAAATAAATAATAATCTTTAAACAATTTCAATTTTGAAATCACGCCACCCATGTTACTGTCACGTCACCGTTGTTGCTTTCCCGCTATCAGTTCTCATTAAAGCAGCCAGATAGCGCAATGTTAGTTTATTCTTCAGATTAATGAGAACTTTCCAGAATAGTAAAGATCCATTTCGAAAACGGCAAAGAAATCTGACAAAGTGGGTGGTGATTTTTAGAAGCTCTTGCTACATGCAGGAAAGAAATATCAGCTCCTATTTAAACCACTGCACGACGCCTTGTTAGTTCTACACTGATCTACAGTTTATTCTAGCTTGATCACGTAAGAGGAAAATTGTTGTCTTTCTGAAATATTGAAAAAACCACTCAGATCTGTCTAAATGAAGCCTACTCACTGTACATAAAGCCAGGGCAACACCTGGTACTTCAGCTAGTAAGTTTATACTGTAAACTTATTTCCTTCAAGGAACTCCAACTGTATTCTCAACACTGAATAAAATTATATTTTTTTAGAGTAGTTCTAAGTATGCAAATAAACCTGATAACACCTAACCAATATCGAAATATGTGAAAGACTTTACGTAATGTGTAATGGGTAATAACTGTTAATTAAACAAGAAATATCTTTCAAAACGAGAACTGCTATGGGCACTATTTCCATGTATAACTTGTCATTCTTTTGTGGAAGCTCATCATATGTGATATTATAAAAGTATTGTATTGAGTATTCTAATAGTGAAATGTTTACCAAAATATAGTATACTTTGCTATATACAAGTTGTGTTTGAACAATGTCTCTCAAATATTGGCAGCTCGTTCTGTTATTAAAAATGTGGAAAAAATGCCCATAACTGTACAGGGGAAGATGTGTAGTTCATGAGTTGCGAGATGTTTAACATCAGTGATAAACGAGCGCCAAAATGGCTTTCATAAATACCTGCTATCTGATGAAATCTTCAGCAGATTCATGCCTATGTAAAGAAATGGGTCACTCCGAGCGTTATCTTTTTGCCTGACCTTCAACAGAATCTCGTCGTCTACAGAAGCCTAATTCAGAAGGGAATTTATTCCCATTCCTATGATACTCAGTCAAAAATAAGCACTGAAGGAATAAATTTCCTAAGATATTTATAAGTTTATTGACTTTCTAACTGCCACAAATCAAAAATTATGCATCACAAATTAGCCACCAAAAATGTTTCAGTAATAGCGACACAAAGCAGTTAAATACATATACAATATTCCACAGGAAAGGAGTAAACGCTGATAACAGCAGGACATGGAGAACTCACAAATAGTACAAGGGGCTTATGTACATCTAAACAGGCTTGTAAGGTATTTCTCCCGCCTTCTTAGCATGCCTTCGTGGTGTAGTGGTCAGCATGCTCGGCGTGTATTCGAGAGGTTCGTGGTTCGAGTTCCGGCGAGGGCATTGCTCAGTTTTTATCTCTCCTGCTTCGAAGGTGGTGGATGATGATTCTACACCACCAGGATTTGGCAATTGGGTCCCCTAATCCCCAGTCGCCCTTTAAAAAGGCGAGTATATAAGGTACTCTCGGCTTCTTAACATGCCTTCGTGGTGTAGTGGTTAGCACGCTCGGCACGTATTTGAGAGGTCCGTGGTTCGAGTCCTAGTGAGGGTGTAGAGACATTAGGTTATTACGAAGCAGGAGACATGAAAAATGAGCAACGCCTTCGCCGGGAATCGAACCACGGACCTCTCGGTTACGCGTCGAGCATGCAGACCACTACACCACGAAGGCATGCGAAGAAGGCGGGAAAAATACCTTACAAAGACAGACTAAGAAAATTTGTCGGAGAGCTTTGTCGAAACTTACGTGTTTCGTTAACAATTTCCTAGTGATTTCTTCCTAAAACCTATCATTTAAGTTTCTTAATTGAACAATTCCATTTTTTAATATTGAAAATTATGTATATGTTACATAGGGGGGCATAAGAATTTCAGAAGGGTTTAGGTGGGGCATGGCAAAAAAAAGTTTGGGAAACACTGATTTAAGTCCTTCACATCAGCCAGTCGCAGTGCTTTCTGTATTTCAGGATGCCGCATCCCGTCGATGAAGTATCTCAAGGACAGGATTTCTCTTGTTTGTGTGGGGCATTCCGAAAAATCGAGATGAGACAGCCTTTCAAATCAGTGGCGAGCTCCTCGAGTGTTAGTCTTTCAAATATTTCTCTCCGAAGCGCAAATCCAATGCACTAGACAGATCTTTGAAAGCGCTGTCCAGATGGCAGGGAGCAATTCGGATTGTTTTAAATTTTTACCGATGCCCGTCCATCCGTCTCTGAAGCTACGCACTCCTTGGCGAACTTCTTAATACATGGCAACCTATTTTCATATCTCTTCCATCGCCCAGCAGCGGAATAAAAGTCACATCGTTCTTACTTCTAAATAATTTTAACAAAGTGCGTAAACCACATTTCCGCTATTATCGCTTTCAACAAATATGCCAAATTTCAAAACGCGCCAATATATAAATTCACGTATATCTTCGGAAATTTTGAATAAAAAGCTCTAATGTTTTGCAGGTATGCTTAGAAATACATCTACTTTAAGAGCATTGTAAAAATTGTATAGGTTATAATTCAAAATTTTTTTGAAGAAAAATTTATAAAAATTACTTAAAAATGCAAATTAAAAAAATAAATCCTAAGAAATGGGTAAATTTTATTTGGAATGAACCTAAATTTCTAACTGTATAAAAAGGAACCAAGTAAGTTTCATAAAAAAAGACATATTAATTAATAAATACATACCAAACTGAATTGAGGAGCTAAAATTTGTGAGCCTATTTTTTAAAAACGACTCGTGCGATTTTTACAAAATTTGGTAGTTTGGCATAATTTGAGTCGTACAATCGAATCGAAATATGGAAAAATATTGGTATGTTAGTTCAGAAAAAGCCCGATTTTGTGTCAAAATACCTATATTAGAACAAAGCTATATATAAATCTAATATATATCCTATGTCGCGCTTTCGAGACATGGAAAACGCAATTTGAATTCCGCCAATCGGCCCAGTAGAACGGGAGATATAGAATTGTCCCATGTTTTTTTTTTGCTCAATGTACTTCGTCTTTGTATATAAAATTGTATATAAGAAGTACTGCTGATAATATGTGGAGTTGACTTTAGCAGGTTTCTACATTCTCTTTAATTTTTATTTGTGGTTATATAAAAAACAAGCAAGAATCATAAATCCATTGAAAAACATTTTTTCAGATTCCTTGAACCATGTTCTAAGACCTGTTTCCTCTCTTTGATAATTATAAATGGATCTCTTTTTATTGAAATCATTTAAATGTACCCAAGATTCGTCTCTTGTATCAACAATTTTCCATTTTTGTTCGAATAATTGTTTCTCATAGAGAATTCTGCATTGCGTTCTGGTTTCGGCGAAAAATCGTGGAAAAGGACCCTGCACGTTAGGCTTTTATGCCTTTTAAAGATTGAAATGAGCATTAATCACTTTGTTTAAAGTTGAAACTGAGCATTTTAATGATTATGTAACTGTCCCTTGATTTCGAAGATTTCTCTTAACATTAAAGTTCTTACCTTTGCAACATTGCAAACTTTTAGTTTTTTCCTTGGATGTGTATTTTGAGCAATTTTTCTTCTTGAAGCCAAACTTTTAACGTTTTTTCCCTTCTTATTGACAATATTATCTATCGTTGGTTTAGATACCGAAAAAGCATGGCCTTCGTGGCATTTTTTATTAATTAAATAGGAATGACTTTTTCGGAAAGAGCACAAACATAGCATTCATCCATTGTTTCTTTAAAAGCGTCATTTTGCATGAAAACAAAGTTGTAAACTAGCAGACGATAAACTGAACTTTCAAAAATACAATTGCAGTTAAAAAAATATTTCCCAAAGCAGGTGATTTCTTTTATAGTAAAGCAAAGTAGTCTAAAAAATGTGCGAACAGCCTCTTTAGTAAATTGAAAGATTTGTAGGGTTCAACACTTTAAATCTTAAGTTCTTACTTAGAATCCCACGAACACTTTACAAGCGAATAATCGCTTAAGTGTGAACAGAACAGGTGAGACTTGAGAAGGGTTAAAAACCCTTTATTATTCAGTATATTTACAATCAGTTCCGACTTGGAACTTTACAATAAAGCCACCACTCGGGCTTGAACTTAAATACTAATAATTTGAACTAAAACTAGCTTAACTAAAGCTCTTAAATAATATAGCCGAAGCTATCAGAATCTAACTAGTTGGTCCCTAAGTATTAATTGAACCGGCGAAGCCTAGCAAGGGCCTAGATAGGGCCGAGCGTAGTAACAGCTAAGAGAGATGTGGCCGGAGGGCAAACTCGCGCTAGTCAGAAAATCAGACTCTCTCTCTCTGAATTCGGCTAAGTCACGACTTAAATAGTACTCTTTCTCATTTGCATTCTCTGCCTTTCTGAATTCACATTCTGGCAGGACATTGTAAGCTGAAATTAGAATAAGATAGGAAAGATACAAAACTTAAAGTAACTGTTAGAAAACGCGTTATAAACATTACAGATTTAGCAGCATTTTTATTGTAAATATAAATTTTAGTTTTCATGAAGAGGAATAAATTCTCGAAATTAAGTTTCTCTCGTACGAGTCGTGTTAGGTCCAAATGAATCCCGTTATAAAAATCTGTCTTAAATCCGAATCGTGTGAAATGAATATCAGTATATAAACGGAATCGAACTTATAAAATTATTTATTATTATTCATAAATTACAAATCAATACCAATAATTTGAAATGAATAATTAATTAAAGTAAAAATATATTTAATATAAATAACAATTAATTTCTGCCAGTTACATCAAAGCAAATGGAAAACTGTTAGCTAATTTCTTAATTAAAGATATGAAATGATTTCGAGTAAAGAGTTAAAGAATATTTGAAAGTATGTGTGAAAAAAATAATTTTTTTAAAGTTTTAATAATAAAATAAAGTTTAAAAAAAAACCGAAAGCTTTCAGATTTTACATTACGCCCAAAGGGGGTATTTCTATAACGTTTTCTTTGTTACCTTTATTTAGTAAACATCATGTTTTTAAACAATGAAATTCAATTCAACAGCAAAATCGCAAAATAATTTTAAAATGAGTAATATATTTTTAGAATCTCCGATACACAAATACATCGATTCTGTTAATCCAAAATTCGTTAAGGTTTTACAAAATATGAAATAAGTAATAAAAGAAATTCCAAATTTGCGCTTCCGAATGCTGATATTCGGAGGAGGATAAATTTATTAAAAATTTCATGGCTATAAGTACCCTTGTTTTATCACAATGCGAGAAACACATACATTTATGCAGATTCTTTATTATTTAATTTCTTAAAATATAACAGGGCGATAATATTGGGTGGCAACAGTTTGAATAGTGATACAGACATTTAACAGGGAATCGAAGCAAAAGGCTAAAACGAAATTAATAGCCCTTCTTGAGCGCTAACGCTGCTTTGGGCTAATAAGTTTAAATAAAAGTTTTTAAAATAACTGTCACGAAATAACTAAAAACTGAATTAATATCTCTCGAGTTAATTCACGAATGAATTAGCTAATTCACTTAGATAATAATATTCTTTCGTAGAATGAACTGTGGATATATCAGTTTTCCTTATTATTTGAAACATAAATAAGAAGTAATTGTAATATTTGAGAGGTCTAACTTTCTTTCTCCCTCCCTTTTGTCCCACCTCCTCTTCCTCTGCTTAAATCTCCAAATCTGTACTTTTTTCGGTTGATATAACTTTTCGAGTCTGTGTAGGAGTGGCGCTTAAAAAGTTAGTTATTTTCCGTTAACATTAATTTTGTGTCAAAAATAGCGATAGAAATTGTTTAAGGCGTTGTTTAAAGATATTCGTTCAGTAGCTTAAATCGATCTTGATGGAGGATTAATTTTAATTAAGTTATATTTTTTCATAACGCACACGAAAAATTAATCATTTTACGTATATGCCACACGAAATCTTCGTTGAGAGGATTAAACACAGATACTGGCTAAGTTTACAAATGCTTTCCTGCTGTAACATATGTATCATCCATCTTATATTTATATGAAATAATGTCATCACATTACAGGATCAGTCCGATAAAGCGCACGCACGCACGCACACACACACACACGCACGTTGCAAAAAAAAAAAAAAGTTTATATCTTCCGTTGTACTGGGCCAATTGACGAAATTCAAATTGCTTTCTTCATGTCACGTAAGCGCGACTTACGATATATTTGATTTATACACAGCAGTGTTCTAATGTAGGTATTGACACAAAATCGGACTTTTTCTGAAATGACATGCTAATTTTTTTCCATATTTCGATTCTACGACTCAAATTATGCCTAAGTATGAAATTTTGTAAAATTTCGCGCGAAATTTACGGAGGAACTTAAAAATTTATCTTGGTGCTTTTTTCTTAGTTTGCGATAAGAATAGGGCCCACCAGCGGTCGAGCGGTAAAGACGCTGAACACTGGTAGTTCGGTCCGAGGTTCGAATCCCGCGAACGGGCTGGCTGGATAGGCGTTTTCGTGGTTTTCCCCATGTGTAACGTGTATACGAGCCAGTTTCCCTTAGAAAGTCCTCCACGAAGGCATCCCTCCCCTTAAGCAGATAGCCCTCGTGTGTTTTGCCATAATTGAATAACCTATCCATAACCTAACCTGCGATAAGAATAGTTCACTTGGCTTAAGTTAAATTAAGTTTCGGTAATCGGCCGAGAAGAACGGGAGATATAGAACTGTCTCAAAGTGTACAGCGCTAAGCAACGGTTTTAAAACTTTGTTGAAGGGCTTTGTGTGATAGCACAAAATTTATTATAATTTTTCCGAACGAAATTTAACCACATAATCTTCAGATAAGAATAAAGTTTTGCCGTTTGAAATTTTAATGTGTACGAAATCAGTGAGTTGCATTTTAATTCTCTTTCTCTTAATCCAAAATAAATGAACACTTAATTTTGTTTATCTTCTACGTTCAACAGGAACAAATATGTGATAGAATTATTCGTTTTCGTGTATTTCATTGCATGTTAAGATAAATTACAGTATACCCCGTGAGCCTTTGATTCTGTTGATTACACTTATTAACTGAGGTCTGTACAAGTGAGTTCAATTTAAAGTTTCATCGCCAAGCGAAGACATTCTTAGCAGAATACAGATCATTAATTAAGCTAAGTATAATTTGCTGGCTGCATGAGGCTTCACCGCCAGCCATTGTTAGATACACGTGCAGCATTCGTCCTAATTAATGAAGCGGTGTTAGCTTAGCGCCTTTCATTTTGCTCGATAGAAAATAAACTTAAATCTCGTTGACAAAGTAATTCTTTCCAAATATCTCTTCTTCTGTGTAATCTTCTTTCAATGAACTTGTACCAAGACAGCACAAAAGTTCCAATATTCGAAACGGTAATCCTTTCCTTTTATTATTATTTTTACTTCCTTGTAGGAAGTAAAAACGAAGTATTGTAATCGCGAAAAATTTCGGGTATCTTATTTCAACGAAAATATCCGTTTTGACCGCTTTCCAATGCAATTTAACGATTTTTTTGCGTGACATCTGTACATAAGGACAGAATAAATTCCCCAAAACAATTATAAAACTGATTTAAAATGAATTCTGAAGAGATGTTTTTCGTGGCGTCTGTACATACGTGCGTATGTATGTATGTATGTATGTATGTATGTATCTCGCATAACTGAAAAATGAGTAGCCTTAGAACGTTGAAATTTTGTATATAGGACTGCTGTAGCATGTACATGTGCACCTCCCTTTTCGGTTGGAATCAGCGGCACCAAAAGTATACCTAGTCTGTTACGCGGCTCAGGAAGCTCGGATTTTTTATTCTTATATATTGGTAAATTGCTCATTTTTTGCTTTAAGAATGATTGAATTATGTTGTTCTTATCTTTCGGTTAAGGTTTTTATGCTTTTAGTAAATCTGCTTGCAATATTTGTAAAATTATGAACTATTTGAAAAATGTTTAAGTTCAGCTAAGTCTAATTATTTTTACCATAGTAACTGTATTTGTTTATATTTGAAACTTACATAGCAGAATAGTGGATTTGCTTACAATCTAGAGAAATTAATCTTCGCCAGAAATAACGCCTTCTTTTATTATTGCAAATTAAATCATACTTAACCCTTCTGGAATTTATTCGAGGAAATAAAGTGAGTCTAAGATTTGCTTCGTAATTTTTAATGTGGATATTTTGAGGTTTTATGTACTTTTGTCTTGTCGCGATGAGAGAACTGAATTAACTGAATGAGAATTACTGGATTGTCTGTGAAAAAAATTTTTTTTTTGGTTTAATTTCTTTTATACATCGTTTTAGATTTATTATAGTATTTGAATGTGGCAAGGATTAGATAATTCTTCAGATGATATACATAATTTTTGTGCATTCTGAGCTATAAAATGAATGAGATGTAAAGCTGGTAAGTGAACCGAGAGTCAGATTGTGGCTATGGTAAGCAAATATGGTGTTCTTATAGAGCGCATTTATTCTGTTGTGGTTTATGCGCTGCCTGCGAAGTAGATTTAATTCAATACAATAGGCTTAAATGAAATGCAGTGAAAAAAAATTGATATAATTTAATATTCCGTACGACCCTAATTCCAATCCGTTTTTGCCTTCAGCCTTTAAAGAAATTGTTTTAGTTCTGCTTTCATCAACAGATGGCGCCAGTATCTTGTCTCCTGTCCAGGCTTTCTTATGTTATCTAATCATTATATCTTATCCCGTTCATTTGCGCTTTTGCAGCTGAGGATGGTGGTTCGGTAAAAACCATCGAAACTAGTTCTGGGAAAATTTGAAAATAATAACGCTGATTTTGGTTGTTTGAATTCTAAATTAACTCAACAGATGTCCTCTAGTTATAAGTTGCCCACCAGTGGCGGAGCGGTAAAATCGCCGAACACTGGTAGTTCTGACCAGAGTTCGAATCGAGGCGAACGGGCTTTCTGCATGGGCGTTTTCCTCCATATGTAAGGTCTGTATGGACTATTTCCCTGAAAACGTCTTCCACGAAGGCATCCCAACATTTAGGCATACAGCTCTAGTGTGCGTTGCCATAATAAACTAAACCAAAAAAAAAAACTAATTATAAGTTTTATAAAATTCTGCTCTGAATAACGAAGCTATTGAGTGTAGAATTTATAGCCATCGTTTGCATTGCCGGAATCGCATAAATTTAGATTCAAAATATAGCAAATAAAGTAATGAAAAATTAACGCAGAGCCAGTGTTTGCGTTGGAATTCTAAAGAATTGCTTTAAGCTGGCAAATATTTATAAAAGTTATAAGTTTGAGATATTATTAATATTATTTAATACCATAAAAATATTTATAATAATTATAAAAAAATCTGAATATATCATAGGCTAGCATCTAGAACAGTTTACAATTTAAAGCTTCAAAAAGTTAAAAAAATACTTAGAAGATTATAAAATATATGATGTACGCAAATGAAAATGTTACGTTTTATTTCTGATATCACCAGAAACAGTTCAAAGCTAAGCATTTCTGATAGAGTATTAGTTAAATAATTAGTTTCTCAAAAATTAAAAAGCACAGAGTGTAAAATCATATTTTTAAAAATGAGCATTGCAGAAAGGCAAAATTAAATGATAGGGGAACAAAGGACAAGAGGACGTTGACCGTGATAAAAGGCGTTAGTCCATAATGGGATATTAGTTTCTAAAACGGCAATCGCATTTTGAGTCGAAACACTTAAATGATTTGTATCACTTTTCAAATTATTGCCACCAAATATTATCACCCTGTACTACATTTTAAAGTAATTTAATGAAGAATCTGCATGGATGTATGCATGTTCCTCGCGCTGTGAAAAAAATAAGGGTACTTAGAGTTCTCCAATTCTGAGTAACGTAGTCCTCCACCCGAACACGGGCACCTGGAAGTCCGAATTTTGAATTTTTATATGTTTTATTATTTAATTCGTATTTCCTAAAACTTTAAAGAATTTTTGATTAACCAACTCAACGATTTCAAAGCGAGCTGTGACAATACTGTACGGAACGGAAGAGTTTTATCTGCAGTCCGTGAGCCTGTGTATCGGAAATTCTAAAAATGTGCTCTTTTTAAATTATTTTGTGATTTTGCCCGTTGAATCGAATTTATGTGGTGCCAAGAACGTGATATTCAATAAATAAAATAAATGCGGATTACGTTAATAATAAAAAGTCATAAGAAGTTTTGTAAAGCGATCTTGGTAAGAAAACTGTACATTGATATGATGAACTAAGAAAAGACTGGGGGAAGCGTTTAGTAAAACACATAGTTATTAAAATTTCTAATATACACAGTCCAGTCACATTAATGTGACCATCTGTCAAAAGCCAGAATAACCACCTTTCGCAGAGCGGACTGCTGCGAGACGTGCAGGAAGAGAGTCACATAGGTCCCTGAAGGTGTTCTCTGGGATGTTGAGCCATGCCGACTCTAATGCCGTGGCCAGCTGCGCTAGATTACGCGGTTGAGGATCCATGGCGCGAACAACTCGATCGAGATGGTCCCACAGATGCTCGATTGGGTTTAAGTCAGGTGAGTTTGCTGGCCAGGGGAGGACGGTAAACTCATCCTGGTGCTCTTCGAACCACGCACGTACACTGGCAGCTGTATGGCACCTCGCATTGTCCTGCTGGAAGATGCCATCATCCTGAGGAAAAACAATGCGCATGTAGGGGTGAACATGGTCCGCAAGGACAGATGCGTACTTGTATTGATCCATTGTGCCTTCCACAATGATCAGTGAACCTAGAGAATGCCAGGAAAACATTCCCCAGACCATAATGCTCCCGCCTCCAGCTTGGACCGTTCCGGCAATGGTTGCAGGGTGGTTCCTTTCAGAGGTTTCACGCCTTATACGCCAACGTCCATCTGTCCGATGGAGCATAAAACGCGATTCATCCGAAAACGCAACCTGTCGCCACTCAGTGGACGTCCAGCTGCTGTACTGGCGTGCAAATTCTAGCCTTCGCCGTCGATGAACAGCAGTCAGCATAGGTGCACGAACCAGGCGTCTGCTTCGGAGGCCCAGACGCAGCAATGTTCGCTGAATAGTACTTTGGGAGACACTTTTGGTAGCCCCTTGGTTCATTTTGGTGGTCAGTTGCTCAACGGTAGCCCGTCTATCTGCCCGAACGCATCTCCGCAACCGTCGTTCGCCTCTGTCATCTATGGCCCGTGGTGCACCACATTTGCCACGTCGCTGATTTTGGACAGTCCCATTTTGCCATGCACGGTACACTTTTACCACGGCGGCACGCGAACAGTTCACAAACTCAGCCGTTTCGGAAATGCTTCCACCCTTGGCCCGAAAGCCAATGATCATGCTCTTTTGGAAGTCGGATAAATCGCTTCGTTTCTGCATTACGCCAACGATTGAAATGTTTTCCGAAGCCCTCACACACCCTTTATATACGCTCAACTGCACTGTGCTGCCACCTGCCTTCTGTGATTGGTTATTTAACTCTGACATGGAAAGTACGTGGTGGTCACATTAATGTGACTGGACTGTGTATATATTTAAAAGCGTTCGTGAGTTAATTAAAAAAAATTACGGAGAAGCAGATATGTGGGTTTTTTTTATTAGTTCGCTTTACAAAATATAAGTTTTGTACTACAAGTTGAAGCTTTATATCTGAAGCTTCTGACAATTTGCCTTGCTAGTGATTAATGCTTCGTTAACGTAACGTAACATGGTTCAAAAAATGGAAAGTATAAACTACATATGATTTTAATTTCGTTACAAATGAAAATATTTTTGCAAAATAATTTTAAATGATCCCTTTAAATTATTTCAGGTCAGCTGAGACAAAAAAGGATATAAAGAGAGTAAAATAAATAAATAACTTAAAATTTATTATTTTTTAAATAACACTACACTGAAGTTTTCTAAACTGAATAACTTGTAGAATTTATCTATCAAAGTTACGCACATTATTAAGTAGAGACACTACAATTTTTGTTGGTGAAAATAATCTATCTTCCCATATTGAAAGGATCGCTATTTGCTTAAGATAATTTAATTTAGCTTTAATTAATTAATTTAATTAAGCTTTAATTAATTTAGCTTTAAAAAATAAGATTAATTTAGCTTTTAAATTAGTTATTTTTATTTCGAGAGCTTCGAAGAAGTGAGAAAGTTTAACCTAACGTAAAATTCTCCAATCTTTCAATATAAACACGTAACCAGTCCAAACTTCTCCCTTCAAAGTCCATCGTAATCTCTTTATTAAAACGCAATGTTGGCTGCCAACTGCGCTTAGGATTGTACCATAACGGGAGATTTTAGCTTTCAAAATAAACAGAAGTTTCAGAAAACAGCTTTTTGTCGGCGCTTAATCCTACGCACACTCCATATTGCATTATGAGCCATCCTCGACATCTGTTGATGAGAAGCGACAAGACTTCTCTTGAAGCTCGCTTAAGGTCAGATAATCCGATCCGCTGCTACGAATAGACATCAAAGGTACACAGAAACCAATCAGGGTTCAACGCTTGTCATGTGGGATGTGACGCGTCAGATGTGTCAGATGAGATCGCGGAAATCTTGATAGGCTATTAACAAGGAAATGGCTTCCCTAAGTGGTTGGTAGATGCATTTACTTGTTTAGGTTATACGTTAATTAATGTTGGCGTGTTTAATGATGGAGACATTGCTTTGCCTTAAATAATAAGTGCATGCTCGTATCTTTCATATCCCTTTGATGAGAGTTAGTGAATCTGTCAACAGTTGGGCGAGTGGTATTTCACCTACGCATAATTATAGACAACTAAATTTACGAAAGTGTTGCGCCAAAGATAATTTAAAAGACAGGATATGGTATGTTATCAAGTTAATATTCATTTCTTTTAATATTTATGTGAGAATTTTAACATTAATCTACTATGATATCGTTTTGTTTATATCAAGGAATAAACTTTGCAGTTATTGAAAGTAAATTTACGCCTTGCACACAAAAGAAGGACAGTTTTGTATTTCCCGTTCGACTGGGTCGATTGACGAAATTGAACTTGAAGTTTTCACGTCTGGAAAATGCCACTTAGGATATATATTAGACTTATATAGAACATTGTTCTAACATAGGTATTCTTATACACAATCGGACTTTTTCTGAAACGGCGTACCTATTTGTTTCCATATTTGGATTCTACAACTCAAATGACACCAAAGTGCCAAGTTTAGTAAACATCGCCCGAGTAGTTTTTAAAAAATTAGCTCTCAAAAGTTCAGCGCCTCAGTGTTCATTAATTTTGGCATATATTAATTTATCTTTTTTAAACTTATTTGATTCCTTCTTTCACAGTTCGAAATTCAGGTCCAATCTAAATTAAATTCACGGATATTTTCTGATTTATATTTTAGGAATTTTCATAAATTTTTCGAAACGTTTTTAAATTCTAACCTATAATATTTTTACCATCACTTTAAAGTAGATGTATTTCTAGGCATACCTGCGAAAAAATTAGAGTTTCGTGTTCCAAATTTCCAAAGATACACGTTAATTTACATATCGGCGCATTCCGAAGTTTGGTATTTGTTATAAGTGATAATAGCGTCAAATGTGTAGGCATTTCGTTAAAATTATCTGAAAGAATGAAAACTGGGGAAACAACACAATGAAAACTAGGGAAAGGAAAATAGTTATCCTCCAAATGAATTAAAAAAAAGTTCTCCAAAATAAATTTTTAAATTTCTTGATAAGTTCTTACGAAATTTTGTAACATTTAACATTAGGCATAATAGAATTGTAGCATCGACATATGGAAAACAAACGGTATGTCATTTCAGAAAACGTCCGATTTTGTGTCAAAATACCTATGTTAGAGCAATGCTTTATTTAAATCTAATATATACAGGATGATTTCGCTACCAAACCGACAAACTTGCAGGGTGTGTAGAGGGTACAGAGCCGACTCGGAATCACATAGGAATGCAAGGTTCCAAATACCTTAGTTGCGAGCGAAGTAGCGAAAAAGAACAGACACAGCAACATATTAAAGGGACAGAAAACATTTTACTGAAAGGTGGTTCTACAACAGGTGCTCTAAATTACGACCAGAACTCGTCTGGCAGGCCTGAAAGCGGGCTTGCATGGAATTCCTTACGTTTCGGAAGAATCCTGGCATATTATGTGTCCATTAAGCAGCTATAGATATTACAGCGACGAGGTCTTAACTGAAGCAACGAGCGTTCCGTATGCCAAACTCTTTATGTAACCCCGGAAGCAGTTCATACATGATAGGTCCGCTGTCGGTCCATGTGGTACCAATATTACGGGACTCTTCACACTACACGATTGACGTCCTCCAACACCTTCACGTAACCTTTGGACAGCAGTGGATAGGTCGTGGTGGCCCGGTTCATTGACCTAATAGATAACCGGACCTATCATACATGTACTTTTTCTGGGATCACAGGAAGAGTTTGGTGTACGAGATGCCCCTTCCTTCAGTTCAGAACATCGTCGCTCGAATATCTGTAGATGGCAGGACTCTTCCAGAACATTAAGGCATTCTATGCAGCCATGATTTCAGGCCTTTCAGACGACTTCTGGTCAGCAGTTCCATCACCTGTTTCTTAACCTTTCAATAAAATGTTTACTGTCCCAGTAATGTGTTGCGGTTTCTGTTCTTTTCCACTGCTTCTTTGCACGATAGCTCGCAGCTGCGGCATTTGCGACCTGGCATTTCTATGTGTCCTACACTGGTTATCATAATTTAAGGAAAAATCAGAAAAATCACGATTACTGAAAAAGTTACATGTAGAATTTTAAGAAACTTACCCGCAATATACAACGCACAGTAAAGTATCAAATAAAATAAAAAGAAATTACCAAACAAATATGGTAGTATAGAAATTAGCACATGTATAAAATGAACAAATCGAAGGTGTCAGTTTGCTACAGGAAAAGTACCTTCAATATGGACTATGATCGCCTCTAGAAGCAATACAGCACATACAACGATGTGTGATGCTTTCAATTATGCGGTCTATCAGTTCCATAGGAAACGAGAGCTATTGCTATTGCAAAGCAGTTGCAAGCGCGGCAGGGGTCTGAGAGGGCGGATTGAGAGCAGCTAAACGTCTCCCTAAAGCATCCCAAACGTGCTCAATAAGATTCAAGTCCAGGGATCGAGCTGGCCACTCCACGCGCATAGATCCTGCTGAAGATAATCATCTACGACGCGAGCCCTCTATGATCTTGCGTTATTGTCCTGTAACAGGAAAGCATCACCTATTGCCCCGAAATATGGGCGCACACAAGCATCAAGGATGCCATCTTTATAAACCTGAGCACTCGCGGTTCCCCTTGGAAAGACATAGAGGTCTGTGCGTCCACCCAAAGAGGTGCCCCCCCCCAAACACAGACACTGCCTCTTCCGTATGCATCTCTTTGACGGATGTTTGATCGATGATAACGGGTTCCAGGTTCTCTCAATATCAAATAACGCCTACTATCGCTTTCTAGACTAAACCTGGACTCATCCCTAAACAGAAGAGCCCTCAATGGATCAGGCCTCCAGTGGACATGTTGTCGTGCCCACTGCAAACGGTTCCTCCTATGGCGTGACGTGAGTGGCACTCAAATGGCTGGTCGCCTCGCATACAGACCACCTTCGTGAAGCCTTCTACGTGCAGTTGACGTTGACACCAACCTTCCGGTGGCTGCAGGAAGGGAGGATCTAGGAAGAGTCGGAAGCAGCTGGCCGTCCTTGGCTGAACCTCCTAGATGACGAATCTATGGTTTGAAATTGCCTCCAAAGTCCATGAACCACAGAAGAACTCATGTGTAGCCATCTGGCCACTTCTGTTTGACATTGTCCGGCCTCTAGTCTCTCAATTGCCGGCCTCTAGCTTTTACCTGTATTTGTACTTAAGTCGCGCTTTCGGGACATGAAAATAGAAAGTTAAATTTTGTCAATCGGTCCAGTAGAACGGGAGATACAGAGCTGTTGCCCGCCTTTTTTTGTGCAAGGTGTACATCAGCATTTTATTCAATTGGTGAAAACTGGTCTGAGCATACGAATTTTTTTTATATTAATATATAGAGTATTCTACGGTAATATTCACAGGACTACTGTTTCTTCTAGTTGATTTTGCAAACATAATTGGAGTCCTGAGTAGGAACAGGGAGCTTACTAAAGCTATGTTCGTGCGTGTGTAGAAGATAGAACAAAGATAAGAAGGGTTCAAATGACCCTTTATTTTGCTTATCGATTTTACAGAGTTCCCGAGCTTCGGAATGCAAAGACCAACAACTTGTGGTCTGAACGTAAAAGAATATAAGACTAAACTAAAATTTAAATAAGAGCTAACTTTTAATATTTTACACAGATGACTAGCACTAAGACTGGCTTTTTAAATTACTACGCGTGTAGTACGCAAACTGCGGAAAACTACAATACGTTTTTAACTTTCATTTAAACCTCTGGCGTTAAAGGCGGACAGTAAATGATGGCAAGCTCGCGTGAAGACTCGTAGCAAGAGGGCTGTTGCGGCAAAGCCATCCAACTATTAAAAATAGCATTACCCTTTTTGTGAATGGCATCCGATCCTGATCGCTTAGATATAAGTATTGCTGCTTCTACCTATCAAGATATGTTGAAAATGGTAGAATCAGAAAAAGAATTAAGAAAGTCTCTTTTGGCATGGGTTGTCACACAAGCAAATAGAGAAGTTTTTGAGCTATTACCCGATGATGAGCGTCAGTGTGAATATTGTAAAACAACTTGTTTTTTGTCAGCTGTCACTTGTTCATGCAATAATAATAAATTGGTTTGCATTGCGCACAAAGATAAACTTTGTTCATGTCCACCAGAAAAACACTGCTTAATGTATCGTTACACTTTGGACGAATTACCAAGCATGTTGCATCGCTTGAAAGTGCGGGCTGAATCTTTTGATACTTGGTCTGTTAAAGTAAAAAATGCTTTAAGTGCTGCAGAGGGCGAAAAATTAAGTATATCAGATTTCAAAGATCTCATACAAGAAGCAAAAAAGGGTAATGTTATTTTTAATAGTTCGATGGCTTTGCCGCTACAAGGGCTCTCTCTCCTTCCTACTTTTGGCAAAAAGCCACAAGTTAAATACTTAAGCGTTAGCAAGTACAATTTGCATAAACATATTAACGCGCTCATTCTGGCCGGAAGTGGAAAATAAGAGATGATAGTAAAGTTTTAAAAATAAAATAAACGTTAGTGAATTAAGATCCTTACAATATAATGAATTTTATATGCGTTACTTAACATTTAAAAAATGTTAAGATAATTTATTTTTTACTCTTGATTATCATGTTCTTTTAAAAAGCATGTTTATCAAGCATCTCCAGTCTCTGAACTGTTTATCCGTTTCAGTTAGTAGATTTCGCGTCCTGGCAAAATAGAAAATATTTTCACTTGAGAGAAATTTGACGTAAGCTTTTTGTTCAAGGCATCCTATAAAATAAATACACAGCTGTGTCTCGAATATTTAAGTCCTTTCTTTAGTAAATAACTGCAAAAATCTTCCCGTGCCATTAACATGTTACGAAATAATAGCACAGTAAATCCTTCGTACTATTTGAGTTTCCCGTTTTGAATGGCTCATTTTAAATGTAAGGTTTTACATTCTTTATCTTTAATTATGAACTAAAAGACACACTCTAATTCCTTAGCTTAATATTCTTTCAATTATTAAACTGGAATGTGGATATCAAGATAAATTTGAAATTTTTCTAGTTTTAAAGTTTTTATAATTTTGAAGTTTTTAAAACATTTTGTTTTAGGTAACCTTCTCTTAGGCTTAGACGATATTTCTTCCCTCTTCTTAGCATGCCTTTATGGTATAATGGTCAGCATACCCAGCGCGTATTTGAGAGGTCCGAGATTCGAGTCCCGTCGAGGACACTGCTCATTTGTTGCTTCTCCTGCTTCCAAAAAATCATAATGACTCTACATTGGCACCCGAACAAAAAATGTTGGTGGATGATGATTCTCCACCACCACTATGTGGCGTCCGGGTCCCCTAATCCCCAGTCGTTCTTTAAAAGGGGGGAGTATATAAGGTATTTCTCCCGCGCTTTTAGCATGCCTCCGTGGTGTAACCGTCAACACACTCGGCGCGTATTCGAGAGGTCCGAGGTTCGAGTTCCAGCGAGGGCATTGCTCATTTTTCATGTTTCCTGCTTCGAAATAATGTAATGTCTCTACAGGCTAATCCAAATTTCTAGACTGTATTTGTTTTCTTTTGCCTCAAAGTATGGCTTAAGGTATTCAAATTACTTAATTATCTGACTTGAACAGTACTTACAACATCCAAGGCTTATGCCTATGAAGTCCTCCTACATGTAAGCACACTTTTTATCTTGTGTAAATATTTTCAAAAATGTAATACCTGTGTGTAATAGACTTCTGATATCAATCAAATATAGCGTTTAAGATTTAGAAAATTCTCTGTATGGAAATGAAAACAACCGTAAGGGAAGGTATTTCTAATTATTTGTTTAAGGAAAATTTAAGTAAATTAAACTCTCGATTGCTTCTGTTTGTGTGATTTTAGACATCTTTAATATTTAGAGCTCCGTAAAGTGATAAGCTTTTAGCACTGCTTAATTAAAGGAAAAAGGAAAAATATCTGGGTTTATAAATTTTCAATAATAAGTTGAACATTCAAAATGCCAAGCAAGATCGGCTTTTTGATGAAGTTCGCGACCAAAGTCAAAATAAATGTTCATAAAAAAGTTGTTTGTTTAGTAAATCATTGATAGCTATATCTGAATTTTTTTATCAACATACAGTTATCACATATTGGTTTTTAACGAATTTATCCTTATTTTAGACGATACCATTTTAAAATCGAGTATCTCTTATTTATTCAGCCGAGATAAATATCAAATATAGTTATTTTATAAGAACTCTCACCCGTCTATTTATTTAAAAAAATAAATAAATAGTTTCATGCAAAGTAACGACGACACATATGACAATAATATCCGACGGATAAATTCAGAACATTTGGAAATCAGTCGTGCGCATTAATGCAGTTAATGAAATTTTCAACACTTCTCGAAACATCTGCTGTGCAAACAACGCTTTTTTCATAAAACTTAAATTGATATGTGAAGAGTAACAATATTTCACCGGAAATAATATTTCTTTGTTATTTTCTAGTTGTTATCTGAAATTTATCAGATGCGTCACGGGCTCCAGAACAAGTATGACAGATATTAAAACAAAAAAAGATCTAAAATAGAATTTGAAGTAGATAATAATTATTAACGCTCTGTCCTGTCACGGATTATGTAGACATATGCTTCAGAAGGAAAACTTAAAAAAAGTTTTATTTCTTTTCTTTAGAATATATCCTATTCTAAAAATATTAAATTAAATCTAGTGTAAAACAAATCATTGAGATAGAATTGCCTTTGATTTGACTTCTAAACAAATAAAGATAGGATTCGTAAAAGCAAATGACAGGGATATTTATATTTAATATCTTCTTTAATTGTGATAATACTAAATCACTTCTTAACTATCAGAAAAGTATACTGTCATCATTAACAAAAATAAACTAGTTAAAACTATAAAATAAAATAGTTAATAAAATAAATAAAACTAGAAAACAAAATAATTAATAAAGTAAATGAAACTAGAAAATCTCTTGTGTTTTTACAAAATAGTTTTATTACTTCCTTGCGCGAAGTAAAGCGCAAAAACTTTCGGGTACCACGTTTCAACGAAAATATGCATTTCAACCGCTCTCGAAACCATTTGAACGATGTTTTTGCGTGACATCTGTTCGTGCGGACAGAACAAAATATTGGTTTTGCGGAAAAGGATTGTAAAATGGATTCGAGGATTCAGAAGAGTTTTTTTACTCGTAGAACTTTGAAATTTTGGTATAGGGCTACTATAACATAGTTGTGCACCTCCCTTTTTCGTTGCAAATGACTGCACTAATCGTACGCAAATATATACACTGGTGTGCAAAAATTAAAGACGAGACGGTTTTTTCAATATAACTTTGTACAAAAGCTTTCCAAATCAACACATTTAATACCGTAAGATCCCCAATACGTAAGGACATGAGTAATGTAAGCAACACTTACTAAAAGAGAAATCAGAGGGATAAAAAGAAACTTTATTGAAAAAGTAGCATGGAGCGCAATGCGACTGAAGGCCGAAACATCCCTGTGATGGGTGTCCAGCAAGAAACATCCGGTCTTTAATAGGGGATATGATCTCCCCTGACTGCTAGGCAGGTTTCACATCATTTGTGCATGCTGGATATGTGGTTGTTAATGAGCTGTTGAGACACTGCTGCTCGTTCCTCTTGTAGCACCAATCGCAGTTTCGGAATCGTTACTGGCGATAAGTTACGTGCTGCCACGGGTCTCCCTAGTAAGTTCCGTACATGCTTGACGGGATTTAGATCCAGAGACCTTGCCGACCAATCCATGTGTTCAATATCTTCACTCTCCAACAGCTCTTCGACAGTAACTGTGCGATGAGGTGGAGCGTTGTCGTCCATGAAGAGGAACTGAGGACCCATAGCCCTTGTGAAAAGACGCATGTAAGGAAGAAGAACCTCGTTACAATAGCAGTCCCAGGTGACGAACCTCCTTGGGAGATATGAAGGTCGGTCCGGCTACCAAGCATTATGTCTGCTCGAACGAGAACTCCGCGACCTCCAAAACAGTCCCTTTTGATGATGTTGAAGGGGTTATTGCGTGTTCCCCGCTCTGTCCAGATGTGTATGTGTCTAGAATCGCAACTCAGACTAAATCTGCTCTCATCTGTAAAGAGTACTCGTCCCCATTCATTGTCTCTCCAATTCCGGTGTTCCCGGCACCACAGAGAACGCCTTCTCCGATGGGCAGGCGTTAGAGGTACACACCGTACAGGGCGTCGTGCAAACAGACCACCACCGTGCAGTCTTCTGGCCACGGTAAAACGCGATATCGGTCGTCCAGTCGCCTGTGTCGTGTGTCTAGCGATTTCTCCCGCTGTCTGCCGCCTGTTTCTTCTGGCCTGTAAGGCAATATACCGGTCATCTGCGGGTGTGGTTCCTCGTGGACGACCACTACTAAACCCCCGGATAGCTGTTCCTGTAGTTTGAAATTGTCTCCAAAGTCGTGAAACGATGCTGTGAGCAATTCCGAACTCTGCAGCCACACTTGTCACACTGCGGCCTTCCTCCAACTTCCCAATGATTCGACCTCGGGTAAAAGCATCCAGATGTCGTCTAACAGATTGATTATTCGCCATTTCTCGCTGAGGCAGCAACTCGGTGTGATTTTAACTGCTATACGGCGTGCAATCTCTTTGCCAGAAATACTGATCTTACACCGACAACATGCTTTATACTACTCAAACACTTCCCCATTACGTCTACCTGCATATCTGCGCCTATGCTACCGTACATCACCTTACTTAATCTCCTGATTGGTCTTTCTGTCCGCTCTGCCTCTTCGTTCAGCTGATATGCTAATTTTTCCACTTCTTTCTTAATTTTTGCACACCAGTGTCTATCGACCAATAATTCAGAATAAGAAAACTTTCCATATACCATCTTCAAGGAACAGAAATTCAATTTAAAACCATAAATGAAAAAACGTTTTAGTCAGAATTTTAGTTAGCATTTTAAATTAGTATTTTCTACACCTCCTTTACTTTAAAAACACACAAATCTCTCTCTATATGTATATTGTTGCGAAAAATTCGGCGGTTGCGCCTGTATGTAAGCTTTCCGGCATAACACTAGGGTTGCCATAAAATAGTGTATGGTAGGGTTGCCAGATTGGCGACTTTATCGCCCATTTGGCGACTAAATTGGCGAATCTGAAAAATCAGAGGATGAAGAGAAGAAGAAAGTAGCTAATGAACTGCCTGAGAAAAATCAAGAAATGATGAATGAAACATCTAACGGGGTTAAAGGAAAAGAACGAAAGCATGAAGAAATAAAAGACGGGAAGGAAGCTTTTGATTCTCAAGTGCCTGAAGTAGAGACAGAAGAAAGTGAAAATGCGACTGTCAAGATCGTAGAAACTGATAGTGAAGTTACGAAGTCGCAGTTAGCAAGCATTGAACCATCTGAAAGTTCATGTGATGCTGAGATGGAAGAAGCTGATGTACAACTTATGCAGAGTGATCCAGTATTGCAAGAAAATTTACCCATTTCGCAAACTGTATGTGTGTCTTATAATGAAGATTGTGTAGACATAGACTCGATTCTAAACCTGGATACTTCTGCTTGTGAAGGATCGGATTCTATTCATGGTCTTGGTGTAAACATTGGAACTCGCTTTCAGGAAATAGAGGTAAATAAGCATGTACCTCCTGCTGTGAGTATCGAGGTGAACTGCACACACGGTGCGAATAAACTACAGAGTGGTGAACGAACTGTTTCAGATCATCCTGTGCACGAGAAGTCTGAAAGGAATGAATCTTCAGACTGTGATATGAAAAACAGAAATACATCTGAGAACTGGCAAGGAAAAGTATTTGACCCAGGTATAATTTAGTGAAAAGCCTAAGACTAAAATCCATTCTGAACTTTAATAGTATAGTTTAAAATTGTATATTTAAACATTATTTATATTTTATTATTTTAAATTGTATTATTTTAAACTAGTGTATATAATTTGTATATAATCTAAATGTTTGTTTCTATAGTAATTAGATATAGTTATTTTTGTTATGGGTACCCCGTATTTCGTAATGGTTTTATGGTTAATTGTATGACTTATGCATAGTTGCTTGTATATAGATCTTTGTAATTAGTGTAAATGTTTTTGTTATTTGTAAATACTGTAAATATTTGCAAATTTTGTTTTGTAGCTTTTTCGATTATTTCTTTTTGGCTCCCAACCAGGGATTGTACTGCCCGGGACGTGCAGTCCTTGGGAGGGGGCAGTGTT
>KK122214.1:173444-213429 GCA_000611955.2 Stegodyphus mimosarum
CCATTCTCCGTGGAAAAGGCAATAAAATAAATAAAACCTTTCTCGTAATAGAAATAAAAAGAAATTCCTTAGAAGGGAAAAAAGTTTTTTAATTCCAAATATGAAACAAATCCAATTCGAATGCTCTTCTTTCGGCTGCTTAAAAAGGAATTGAGAAGAATAAACTCCCATTTCTTTGTATTCAGCCAAAGTAGGCAAGAACTAAGGTCTATTTAATTGCTAGCTTTGTTAATATCGTTTTTGTATTTTTTGTTTACTTGTACTTCTACAAATATACACCACGCTCGAAATGTCTTAGGGACAAAATTCTTTTTTTCTTATCCCAAATAAGCAGAGTAAACAGAAATAGTGGAAACGATTATAAATTTGCTTTCCTTTTTAGTCCAAAGGGGCTTTGTCCCTGAAGGACTATTGTTTTCGTTTTGCGATTTTGCGTCGGAAACATTCAAAGTCTGTATCACTTTTCAAACTGTTGCCACAAAATATTGCAGCCCTGTATTATATTTAAAGAAATTTAATAATGAAGAATGTGCATAAATGTATGTATGTTTCTCGCATTGGGATCAAACGACGGTACCTAAAGCCGTCGAATTTTGAATGCCGTGATCCTGCTGCGAATACAGGTATCTGGAAGACCCAATTTGAAATTTGGAATTTGCTTTATAAATGATTTCATATTTTGTAAAACTTTAACGAATTTTCGATGAACAAACTCCAGGATTTCGAAGCGGGCCATGGCAACGTTGTGCAGAAAAAAACATTTTTATCTGCAGCGCGTGAGACTGTGCGTAGGAAATTCTAAAGATAGGCTCTTTTTAAAATTATTTTGCGATATTGTTCTTTAACTGAATTTTATGGTTTAAATGCGAAGAACATGATATTCAATAAATAAAAGTAACATACAAAATGTTTAAAAAACGCCCCTTTATACGTAATTTAAAATCTGAAACCTTTCAGATTTTATTTAAAATTATTATTAAATTAGGAAAATTTAGTTTATTTTTATCCCGCTGATATTGGTGGTGTCGATTCAAATATTGAACTATAACAAGAGTTAAATTCTTCACATCATCACCAAGTGATATCCTCGAGCTGAACTGACTGCCAAAACTTTTAACTGTCCTTTACCATCGTCAGGTGTCGTATATGATAACTGCGGAATACTGTATAAGGTATTTTCTCCCTCCTTTCTACATGCCTTCGGGGTGTAATGGTATCACACTCGGTACGTATACGAAAGGTTCAGGTTCAAATCCTGCAAGGACATTGCTCATCTTTCGCATCTCCTGCTTAAAAAAAACCTAATAACTCTAAAGTGGCCCTCGAACTAAAAGGTAGTCGATGATTCTTCACCAACAGAATTTGGCGATTGAGTCTCCTAATCCCCAGTCGCTCTTTGAAAGGGGGAGGATAGAAGGTACCAGAAGAGGGCGCAGCACGCCACCCCTAACCAAATAAGTTGGTCCTATGGTCATAACAGGCAACGCCCAATTCAGCAAAGGAAGATAAGTAAAACATAAAATAACTAAATGAAAATAATAAAGTTATAAGGTATTTCTCCCGCCTTCTTCGCGTGCCTTCGTGGTGTAGTGGTCAGCACGCTCGGCGCGTGTTCGAGAGGTCCGTGGTTCGAGTCTCGGCGAGGGCATTGCTAAATTTTCACTTCTCCTGCTTCAAAAATACCTAATGTCTCTACATTGGCGCCCGAACTAAAAAAGGAGTGGGTGATGATTCTCCACCGCCAGGATTTGGCGATCGGGTCTCCTGAACCCCCACTCGTTCTTTAAAAGGGGGAGTATATAAGGTATTTCTCCCACGCTCTTCGCATGCCTTCGTAGTGTAGTGGTCAGCACACTGGGCGCGTATTCCAGATGTCCGTGGTTCGACGCCTCTTCGTTTTTGCGTTGTTCATTTTTCAAGTCTTCTGCTTCGAAGTAACCTAATGTCTCTACAAAGTGTTAATAATAATTAAAAACATAAAGTCAAGGAAAAGAAAAATACAAAAGTTTAGAGAAAAATAAACACCAAAGAAAAAAAAAACGCGAACAACAAACACAAAAAATGGTCACACAAGTAAATTAGTAAAAATAAATAGACCAAACAGTGAGGGCGATAAAGAACAGAAATCATCCACTGATTCCCACTGATCGGCGCTTAGCGTTAATAATTTTCATAATAGTTTTGCATAACTGTGCGAACTTTATAGCTCTTTATAGCATAAAAAGAGATTTTCAAAATCAATTTTTATATTGTTTCTTTGTCAGGACTGAGTGTTCGATGCATATTCTTGGCAAACATCTTCGTGGTAGAATACTGTGAATAAGTGGTAGAAGAACTACACTTCAGAGGGATTTAAAATCTCATTTATTAAATCACAATTATGCACAGCCACTTCCCAACTCGGAGGGATACAGAAAATAATGACCGCCACTTGGGTCTAAACTGAACAATCAAATTTAATTTAAACTACAGCTAATTAGAAATTAAATAGTCGTTGCTCGCAGAGCTATAACGCGAGGTTGGCCTCTAAACTAAATGGTGCGTAGCAAGATTTAACTAATACTGACGCACTTGGAATTACTTCAATAAGTAATCACGTAACAGCGCTACGGCTTAGATTTTAAATACTAGCTGGTTAGGCGAACGTCGAATAGAGTAACAGTGGGCTGAGACTAAAAGCTCTCTCACACTGAGAGGTTCCTACCTCTCGCTTAAATATAATTTGGCTCCACTTCAAATTAGCATAATGCTGAAACGCGCGCTAATTCTAACGGGAAGTTGAAATGAGAACAGATAGAAAAGGGAAATTAAAATAAAACTTTGTTTTTTTAACTAAAACCTTACATCTTAAGCTGTTAAAGTAGGGACAGACCTCGAGGAAGTGCTTAGCATCACCAACCCAAACACATAGTTTACATTTATCATCGTCTTGTATTGTTGTGTAGCAAATTTTCATGTAACACTTAATTATTTAAGTTTGACTTAAGATTAATTTTCATTATTCTAAATTTATGCTACACAACGTTATTTTATTTAATATCTTGTATTTATATTTGCTTTGGTTTAATTTTAATTAGTGGTTTTGGTACTTTAAGATTTGTACGTCTCTTCCACTGGTTACTCGTAAACGCGTTGAAACAGACAATGGAATTAGGTGCTTTCGTAGGTAATAAACTTGATTTAAAATTACTTAACTTAGGTTGATTCTCATTTAACTTATATCATTGGATGCAGAAAAATTAGCCTTTTAATTTAAGAGTACTTTCAAGTCTCTAGCTTAAACAGTTTTTAAGTTACAGTTAATTATTCAACGAATTTTTGCACTTCGAGTATTTTTTTTGGTTGAGGGGGAAAGGATTGAAAAGCGTCACTTTTGCAGTTGATTTCCAAGCCTTTGCTTAGGAATTTTTGTCCGTTGCCTAGGTTTGCTGGTTTTCCCACGCCTACGTCGAATTCTTGGTTCTTCTTTTGGCGGGCTTGGCGAGATTCGGATTTTTGTTCCAGTTCAACTCCTCGATTTTTGGACGATATTAGCAGGGGTTTGTGTGAGGGGTAGAGTTTCAGTTTATTCACCCTTTTGGCGAGTTTTGGCGATATCTAGTGTCCGGACCTGACAAAAAGCGGGTGCAGGTGGGATTGCGAAGCTGTTGGGACGTTTTCGTTTTTGCATTCGGCTGACAAGAAGATAACTTTCTCGGGCGCCTTGGGCATCTTGTTGCTGCAACAGAAAGGATGAATTTGTTTTTTTAACGGGGGGCTTATGGCTCCTGTCACGTCTTACTCCATGGCTTCGGAAATAGTCCTTCAAAAATGTAAATGAAATAATTCTGCAATAGAAAAGGAAATGAAAGAAAATTATATTTCCATGCTTCAACTACCACAGAAATAATGTCCTTCAAAATGGAAAGTAAATATTTCTTCGTCAATTCTACCATCTGATGAAGACTCAGTCCGCTTCTTCAATTTATAAGAACAGAAAAAATCAATAGCCAAGCAACCTGTGTTCCGACCTGAGTTTCCTGATGGCTCTGAAGTTCGTAATACAGAAGGCTGGATGAAACTTCCAAGTTCCTGCGTACTGGGTATTCTTCGAATGTTCGGTGTCCGCCAAGCTGCCGTCGAACCCCCAAATCTCCAGGTTCACATCTTCCGTCAGTTAAGAAGTTTTTCTTTTTGAACTTTAATGTTAACTTAAATTCTTAAAGATTTTTTTTTCATCCAAAATTCTCTGGTTTAATTATTTCTTGAATTTTTTTAAAGATTCTATTATTATCAGAATTTAACTTTTATTTAAATGTTTGCTGTAAAGAATTTTGAAAGGTAGAAAATTTAAATCTTTAATATTTTTGAAGATTTGCTGATTTAACTGAGATCTGAAGAAATTTGTGAGCAGTCTTAAATTGCTCTAGTTAAAGGTATAATTTTTTTTTCCCCTTATGGTGCAATACTATAGGTACTTAACTCTGTACTTCATTATTTGAATTTTCTCTTGTTCTGGGATAAATAAGGTGTAAGAACCTTACAACTGAAAAATGAAATAGAAAATTTTAATTTGTATCTTAACTCATAAAAATAGTTATTACTTAAACAATAGTATTTGAATTGAAGTGGTTACTGTCTAAGATTGCAGTATTTGTGGAAAATATATAAATGTTTAGCTATTTGTTTTCTAAACTAAATAAGGTAGTTCCCGGGGACTAGTATAATTTTATGTTAGTAAATTTGTTTGATATCAGTGTTTTAAGGAAAGTAATAAACTAAGTTAGTATTATTGATTTTATGTGTCTACTTGAATTTCTGATTACACAACATGGTTTCACCAGTAGCAAGGCTCTTTGGGTTGTTGAAACGAAATTTAAAAGGGTACAAACACAACGCAATTCATATTTGTTTAAACTACTAGTATTTTACAGCTTAGTATATAACAGTATCTTAAACCTAGTGTAACGTCTTAAGCTAGTTCTTTAGATCACCTCGGAAGTTCTAAGAAAAAGAATACTTCTAACGGCCATCGCGATTGTTTCCAAGGGAAGAGTATTTTAAGAAATTCTCGGAAAGATGAACGTGACCAGCAGTCACAAAACAATCTCAGTTTTTGTTCCCCTTATAGTTGTCCGAAGGAGAGACATTGTTCCATTCCTTTACATCTGTTTATTGTGGTTTGGTGGAAGGGAAGAGGGGTGGGAAACCCTCGGACCCGTCCCCTCGGGGTGCTCTCCGTCAAAATTGGGGGCGGAACTAAGCCAAATCGTACTGTCACCTGTTAGGTGCTCAAGGCTGTGGCCAACAATGTGTAATCTAGAGCTCCTTTGACACAAGATTTCTCGTGGGCTTGGGCTGACTCTGTCAGACAAGTGAGCATGAGCAACAACATCTGTTTATAGATGCATTTTCTCAGACCACCCGGTTTGAGCCCTGGTCGGAACCGAAAAGTTCTCACAGAGTTTTTCCCAGGCATGTCATCATTATATCCAGTTCTCAATCAAGTTTTTCTCGCTAATCAAGAGATGCTCTTAAAATTACGGACAAATGAGGATTCTGGAAAGCTTTCCGAAACACCCAGGACAACTTGAACAAAAACAGAAACTGAGTTCCAGTTAGAGTTAGTGAGTGAGAGTCAGTTGCAGTGTAGAGAGGGAGAGAGAAACCTTGTCTCGAGTTTTTCCAGCTCTGTCAAGAGCAAATTCTGTTTCGCTCTGTCAAGAGTAGAAGTGTTATCTCTGCCAAAAGATTCAGTGCATAGTATCCGGGTTCGCCGCTACCGTACTGGAGAACTACATGCTCGGAACGACCACCACCGACCCAGAGAGACAACCGCAAGATGGGATGTACCACATCAGAATTTGTGCTCTGCAATCGTACGAGCGAACACGCAGGAGATGTGAAGAAAATAATAGAATAGAACTTTAGACCTAAATCCTATAAATAGAACGTTTTCGCGCATCCTATGTTTTGTGTTTTATATTTTTTTACCCTACTATTCGATGAGAACACTATTTTATAAGTTCTATTTTTTTTCTTTTACATGTGGCCTAAAAAGAATCCTAATAAATTTATTTACGCTACCTCTCGCCTTGTGAATTCTCCACACTAGCAAGGTATCCCGGGAAACTCCCACGTGGGGTGCTCATGGAGAAAATTCCTTAAGTATATAAGGTTACCAACCGAAAACAAAGGTAGCTAAATATAATTTAGTATTAATAAAAAAATAAGAAACTGAACAATACAACACAAAAAACACATAAGAATAAACACGAAAGACATAAACACACAACATAACCGATCCTAAACAAGAACAGCCCACCAGCGGCCGAGCGGTAAAGACGCTGAACACTGGTAGTGCGGTCCGAGGTTCGAATCCCGCGAACGGGCTGGCTGCATGGCCGTTTTCGTGGTTTTCCCCATGTGTAACGTGTATACGAGCCAGTTTCCCTTAGAAAGTCCTCCACGAAGGCATCCCTCCCTTTATTCAGATAGCCCTCGTGTGCTTTGCCATAATTGAATAACCTAACCTAACCTAAACAAGAACACCAACTCCCCTGCGATCACTGCTAATAGATTTTATAATTAATCGACAAAGATTTTTAAATTCAAATCAATATTAAAAAAGGATCGTTAAATTAGTTTTAAATTCATTTCTCAAATTCTGAAACAATACGCATCTCACTAGGAAGTGCTGAACATCCCCCACCTCTCCACAATTCAAACAAAGATTTTGAAGTTTAAATCTATTTAATACCATAATAATTATTATCATTTAATTATTATTATTATTTAAATCTATTACTATTTAAATTAAATCTCATTATTATTTAAATCTATTAATAACATTATAATATAAAGCTATTAATTAATCTATTTGTCCAATAAATATTATCTTATCTATTGGATCTTGAAGCTTAAACCTGGAGAGATATACTGGGAAGCGCCCGGGTCCAATCAAAAAGGGATTTACATCAAAACCATTCAATGAAGCATTTTCTTTCTTTCGAAAAATATTGAAGTTAATATGAAGAAATATATTTAGATCGCTTTGCAGAGTTCAACCATTTATTTTCCTCTTCTGTAAGATAAAATTTATTAATTAATTTAACACCAATTTTTCGAAAATCCTGGCACACGGGGTCTCCTGAAAACTCCCCAGAGCAGCCGTTTTAGCAAGGATGTCAGCTCTCTAGTTTTCCCTGAACCATACATGAGCTTCTATATAGGGCTGCTATAACATGTAGTTGTGCCCTCATTGCAATCGGCCGCACCAAAAGTATATGTATATGTTTATACATATATGCATGTATGTATGTATGTACATGTATGTATATGTGTATATGTGTAAGACAACTCCGTAGCATAACTGCATTCACTTTGAAATAGAAGCATCTACAAGTAAGAAGTGTTTTTTCATTATAATTTGTTTTTGCAAAACTCCTCCATTTGTAGCAATTTTTTACTAAATTCCCCTCAAACGGTCGCATTTATTTCTACATTCCTTTTACTTTAGCAAAAAGTATTTTCATTTTAAGTACACATTCGAACCTGTCCCTTATTTAGCCTTTATATTTGACAATCAAAGTTTTCGATAAAAATTTGAGCTTTGAGCGTTTTACTTTTATTATTATTTATTGTCTTATTGTTTTATTGTAAGTATTTCTTTCAATTGTAATTAGGCCAATTTTTCCCTTGACTATAAATGCTTTATTTCGGCATTACACGTAAGTTTTTCCTGGTGTAATTTGCTTCTATTTGTGTTCGGACACCAAAAACGGGTGGGAAAAAGAGACCCATTCAATGAGAGTGTCATATGTATAGGTTTATTGAAGAATTGCATATAAAATTTTTTTTAGAATTAAAGTTCGTCATGCTAATTGACGATAGAAGTCTCAGTGAGTTAATCGGAATGAAACTCGTTTTCTTGTTCAGTTAATTCACTTTAAAATTTGAAAACACTTTTCCCTTGATAAGTTCTGTTTGGAGCTTTAAATAAAAAAGATTAACTTTGGTTTTCATTGTTTTTGCATTTTAAAACTTTTTTTTACTTTTTCTGTTCCAAATGTGTATTATAAAATTTTCAAATTCATAAAAATGGAAATAGGTAGGGGATCATGGTTCTTACAGTCCTTAAGTAATTCTCTCATATATCTCATTTCGCGTATTAGATGGTATAAATTTTGCAGCACTACGCGCAGATTTTTCTACTAGTTTTTCTAGTTTTTTCTCTGAACAACAAACAGAAAATTTGTCAACTTTCTGAATATGTACATACACCCACTCTGTTACTCGGCTCCGTGTGTTCAGCTTTTTTTTTTTCTTATACGTTGGTAAATTTTGCATTTTTTGCTTAAGAAATCATTGAATTATGTTGTTTTTATCATCCAGTTAAGGTTTTAAGGACTTTAGTTAATCTGCATGCACAAGTTGTAGAATTATGAACAATTTAAAAGTTGTTTAAGTGCGGCTAAACCTAATTTTTGTTTATCATAGCAGCCATATTTGTTTACATTTGAAACTTAGGAGAATAGTGAATTAAGTCTGTTTTTGCACATGCAGTGTCTTTTTGCCGAGCGGGTCCAAAAGTAAACTTTCAGTTTTATGCACCGAAAAATCTGCCTTCTTTCCCGCTGGCCGACTGCTTATTTTTGCGTAGAAATTTTAATTGTAAAAATTGTTTTCTTTTAATTGTTTCAACTGTATTTGTATGTTTTATATTTTTCTACATTTTTCAATTTTTAATAAAGGTATTTTGAGGTTTTATATATTTGTACCTTGCCGCGAACTGAGAACTGATGATTGAATGAGAAATACATCTAATGAAATTCGAGAAATAAGATTAAGTAAAATGCAGCAAATAAAACTGCGTATAATTTAATATTCTGTAAAGGGAAGTCATATGGTGTCCACATCAGATTTTTTTTTGTGTTTCCTTATGGTAATTTCAATTGCTTTTTTTATGCTGCATTTATGTACATTATTGATTTAAAAAATAAATTAAGTAATTTTTCTCTCATATTTATTTTTCTTCCTTGTTATATAAATTAAGAGTAATTCATTAATTTGTAGGGTTCAACTCTTTAAATCTTAAGTTCTTACTTAGAACTCCACGAACACTTTACAAGCGAATAATCGCTTTACTGTGCTCAGAACAAGTGAGACTTGAGAAGGATTAAAAACCCTTTATTATTCAGTATATTTACAATCAGTTCCGGCTTGGAACTTTACAATAAAGCCAGCACTCGGTCTTGAACTTAAATACTAATAATTAATTTAGTTAAGCTAAAACTAGCTTAACTAAAGCTCTTAAATAATATAGCCGAAGCTATCAGAATCTAACTAGTTGGCGCCTAAGTATTAATTGAATCGGCGAAGCCTAGAAAGAGTCTAGATATGGCCGGGCGTAGTAACAGCTAAGAGAGATGTAGCCGGAAGGCAAACGCGCGCTAGTCAGGAAATCAGACTCTCCTTCTAGAAGTCGGTAAGTCACGACTTCAATAGTACTCATTCTCATTTGTATTCTCTGCGTTTCTGAATTCACATTCTGGCAGGAAATTGTAAGCTGAAATTAGAATAAGATAGGAAAGATAGAAAACTTAAAATAACTGTTAGAAAACGCATTATGAGCCTTACAAATTCTTTCCATCAATTAACAGTTAGTTATCAATTTCATGAATAATTTTTTGTAATCTATGGATCTTGATTATGCTGACCAGTTACCCGTGCATATTCGTCTATCGACGCTCAGTCGATTTCTCGATTATCTTTGAAATTTATCCAACCTCAGCTGGTCACTACCCACCCTATTGGGATAGTCTGATTTAGATAAACTTCCAGTCCTCAATTAACTAACAAATCATCTTTTCTGAGGTAAATTTTGTGTTTCACAAGCTTATATTTTTATAATCTCCCAATCTGGATACGGGCCCATGAGTGGCCAAGCGGTAAAGTCGCCGGACACTGGTAGTTCGGTCTGAGATTCGATTCCCACGAACGAGCTGGCTGCATGAGCGCTTTCGTGGTTTTACGCATGTGTAACATGTATGCGGGCGAGTTTCCCTTAGAAAGTCTTCCACGAGGGCATTCATGCCCTTACGCAGGTAGCCCTCAAGTGCTTTGCTATAATCAAGTAAACCACTCTGGTTGTGGTATGAGAAACCGTACCGAAAGTGATTGTTAAAAGTGCTTGCTTCCTGAAGAAGAAACATCTAAACCAGTTTTATTTAAATTGCATTGTACCTCGGGATGAACTTTTGTGTGGAATTTCAAAGACGAGTGACGTATAATCACATATTTTGAAGCTTACAAATACAAGCATAGCAAACAAAGTTTCATATTAGAATATTCATAATTTGCAGAAGACTTCAAGCAAGAATAAGTATAGATATGAGAACCTTTCGTGGAAGATGCGTTCACATAAATATATAGGGAGTTCCCTTTCGTTGTTATCTTAATCCCATGTTAACCAATCTGCATACTCAGTGCTGTCAGACACGGGCTAAAAGCTCATTCTTTAAGGCTATTCCCAGAGGAGAATGATAAAGGATTCCCGATTACACTAATCGATGCAAATTAATCTGGCGGCTTGTGAGTTCAATTTTCTGAACGTCGTCCTCATGCATTATGTTGGCTTTTATTTTTTCGCATGCCTAAAAATATAATTGGTTTCCGGACTTATTAAATGAAAAGTTCTGTAGCACATTAATTATTGATTTCAAAAAGTTTTATTGGGCTATAGGATTCAAATTCACACTTCTGTAAATTCCAGATTTTTGACGGTTTAGATATTTAAAGCACATTCCGCATTTTAATTACATGATCCCAACGATGTTCTTCAAAAAGTACGCATTAATTCAAAACCGCTAATCTTTTGTAATCATAACTAAGCTTTTCTTGAAGTAACTAAAATTAACAAAACCAGTGAAAGTTACTAGTGTGAAATTCGGCTAATCATTTACTTTTCAATAGTGTTTTGTTCTATTTTAGAATCAACTGAAGTACTGTTTTCCCAAATGCTTCTGAACGTATACACTTGAGAGCCAAAACATTATGCCCACCTGCTCAATAAAGCCCGGACTAGAAAATCTTTGGCCTGGAAAACAGCTGCAGCTCGCCTTTGCATAGATGTCACAAGTTCTTGGTAGATGGCTAGAGATATGTTGTACCAAATGTCTAAGCAGCAGTCACGCTCTAGAGACATTAGGCATTTTGGAAGCAGGAGACATGAAAAATGAGCAACGCCTTCGCCGGGAATCGAACCACGGATCTCTCGGTTACACGTCGAGAGTGCTGACCACTACACCACGAAGGCATGCGAAGAAGGCGGGAGTAATACCTTATAAAGCAAAGTCGAAATATATCCCAACATCCTTAGATTGCACTGTATTTGAGCTCTGAGCTGCTGCTCCATGACATCCCAAATGTACTTTATCAGGTAAAGATCCACAGAGCTCATAGATAGGGCATTGACTGGAATTCATCCTTATGCTCCTCGAACCACTCCAACACAGTTAAGCTTTGTGTCATAGGGCGTTGTCCCGCCGAAAGATTTCATTTCCAGTTGGGAAGACAGACGCCATGTAAGGATGCAACAGATCCGCAGTTATGTTCAGATATCCGTAGCTCTCATGGTCTGTACTGCCACAATTAATGGTCCCAAAGCCGCATATGAGAATGAATGAATTATATATTCTGAATCGTATACGGCAAATTCTCTTGGAATAATTTTAGCTTCTATCAGAATGCGACACAATTGTCAGCAACCACGTGGACATACCAAAACATTAAGACCATCCTCACATTTTTCACTGAACTCATTTGGATGACGCGGAGGGCACGTGGTTAATTAGAAATGGTATTTAACTGCTGCTGGAGAAGGTAAGTAATCATTCTTGCATTTACATTTGTGAGTGATAGGAAAGGCATAGATCTAAACGAATTTGACAGAGGGCAGATTGTAATGACCCGAAGAATTGGAATGAGTATCTTCGAAAGTGCACGACTGATAGGTTGTTCATGATCTGCGGTTGTTAGTACTTATGGAAAGTGGGTGAATGACGGTGAAACTACAAGTAGGTAGGAGTAGACGCCAAGGTGTTGTAAGATCACGCGTTATCAATGGAAAAGGACGTCGGAGACGGTTCCGCTTGGTACGGGAAAACTGGTGCCAGACAGTGGCTCAGCTGACAATTCAGTACAGTGTTTTGGAACTCATAATGCTGCCCACACTGTCGGATATCGGACTGCGTAACAGACGTCCCACTCGTACGCTCCTATTGACGAAGCGTCATTGCCAATTACACCCACAGTGGCTCGGGAACATTGAGACTGCACCGTGGATAAGTGGAAGGCAGTTGCCTGGTCGGAAGAGTCATGATTTCTCATTCATGACATCGATGGTTTGTCAGGGCACGCCATCTTATAGGCGAACAGTGGCTCTCCCCTGTACAGCAGGTTATACACGAGCTGGTGGTGGCGGTATTATGCTTTCTACCAGCACAGGCTAGTGGTGGGGGGCGTTCTCATGGGCGGTTCTGAGACCCTTAGTTGTGGTGGAACAGACCATCAAAGCTACAGATATCTGAACATAATTGCGGATCAGTTGCATCCTTACATGACGTATGTCTTCCCAACTGGAAGTGGAATCTTCCAGCAGGACAACGCCCTATGTCACAAAGCTCAACTATGTTGGAGTGGTTCGAGGAGCATAAGAATGAATTCCAGTTAATGTCCTGGCTATCTAACTAGGCGGATCTTTACCAGATAGAACACATTTGGGATGTCATAGAGCGGCAGCTCAGAGCTCAAACACAGTGGAATCTAAGAATGTTGGAGTATTTCCCCTTTATGTGACTGCTGCTTAGACATTTGGTATAACATGGATCCAGCCATCTACCAAGAACTTGTGACATCCATGCCAAGGGGAGCTGCAGCTGTTTTGCAGGCCAAAGGTCACGCAATGCGCTGTTGAGTAGGTGGACATAATGTTGTGGCTCTTCAGTGTAGATACTCGGAAGTATTTGGGAAATACAGAATAAATTTGCTTCTTTGTTTAAAATCAGATGTAAAAAAATTACAATATATTACAGCTTTTTAGTTGGCCCCAAGAACCCGAAATTATGGAAGTGTCAGAATCTGCAGGTCTGAGCAAAAACGTGTATTTAAAGAAAATAAGTTTCAGAGACGATCATCGTATGTAGTGCTTGCTACATCCTCAAACAGATATTTGAGAGATGCAAAAAATTAACTTTAATCTATAAGGTATTTTCTCCCTCCTTACTACATGCCTTCGGTGTGTAACAGTAGCACACTCGGTGCGTATTCGAGAAGTCCATGATGGAGTCCAGGCGAGAGCATGTTTCATGTCTCTTGCTTCAAAATATCCTAATAACTCTAGAGTGGCGCCCGAACAGGGATGGTGGTGGATGATGATTCTTCACCACCACGATCTGACGACTGGGTTCCTTAATCTCCAGTTGCCCTTTAAAAGGGGAAGTATATAATATATTTTCTTCCTCCTTTCTGCTTATTTTCGTGGTGTAACGGTAGCACACTTGGCGCGTATTCGAGAGGTCCAGGTTCGAGTCCCGGAGAAGGCATTGCCCATTTTTTATGTCTCCTGCTTCAAAATAACCAAATGACTCTAAGCAAGTCCCTCTAGAAGTCATAGAAGTTCTTATTAACTTGGTCTAAAATTCGTGGACTATTGAATTATCGAAGAATATCTTATTAGCTGATTGATTCGAACATAGTCTGTACTCAAATGACGCGAAGTGTAAGCTGAGTCGGAGATTTCAAGAAGCTTGAGATTGATCAAATAATATCAAAGTGTCAATCTACTGTGGTGCACTTTTAAGTATAAATTTGGTTCACTAACTTAGAATTTCAAAAATTTAACTAATTAAATTAGCTTAAAATTTCAAAGATTTGAAATGGTTATTACCCCAAAGGGCGTTAGACCAGAAGGGCTATTAATTTTGTTTTGGATTTTAAAAACGGCGTATCACTTTTCAAATTATTGCCACCATATGTTAGAGCTTTGCATTATATTTAAAGTAATTAAATAATGAAGAATCTTCATATAAAGGTATGTATGTCTCTCGCATTGTGATAAAACAACGGTACTTAGAGCCATCAATTTTGAATAACTTAATCCTCCACCCGAATATGGGTATCTGGAAGTCCCAATTTGGAATTTATTTTATTATTAGTCCAAAGGGTCAATTTGCCCTGCAGGACTATTCATTTCGTTTTGCCATTTTGCTTTGAAAACTATAAACGGCGAATCACTTTTCAAATTGTTGCCACCAAATATTAGAGCCCTGTATTATATTTAAAGAAATTAAATAATGAAGAATCTGCATGAATGTGCGTATGTTTCTCGCATTGTGATAAAACAACAGTACATAGAACCATCAAAATTTGAATAAGGTAATCTTCCATAGAATATGTGCTTGTGGAAGCACTAATTTGAATTTGAAATTTATCTTATTATGGATTTCATATTTTGTAACACTTCGACGAATGTTTGATTAAATAAACTCGGCGATTTCAAAGCAAACAATTTCAACACTTTGCGAAAAAAGAAACATTATCTTCAGCGCGCGAGACTGTGTATCGCAAATTCTAAAGATATGCTCATTTTAAAATTATTTTGCGATACTGCTGTTAAATGACGTTTTATGGTTTGAGTACGTCGAATATGGTATTTAATAAATAAAGGTAACGCACAAAACCTTAAAAAAACGCCCTTTGGGCATAATATAAAATCTGAAATCCTTCAGATTTTCTTTTTTAGTTATTAATCTTTCTCGTACTAAATCCTAATTATAATTTAATTAATCATTTCTTATATTATGTATTTCTTCTGCGGAAGTTTACTTGGTGCCTTTATGAAACTCACATAATTCAGTGTTCTTCATCCATCTACATAATTTAACTGGGAGAAATATAGCTCCGGCGATACTATATTTTAATAGAAAAACTTTAATGTTCTAAGTTCACATGCTACTTATAAATTACGGAAACTTATTACTCTCGGTAACGGACGGCGAAATTCACAAAAAAATTTAATGTCATAACTTGTAATTCCGAAATCCTTTCATGATCCGTATTATGTCTTGTCCCAAAAATATATTACCTGCACCTTGTGAGATAAATAATGTATCTTGCACCATAAATAATATGACCATCAAACGGATAATGTTCGATTATGTTATACTTCGTCGGATAATAATGAGATGAGGCGAGCAATATTTACCTTCAACCCTACGAAGTGATGAGCAGCGAAAACGCGTGCGGGCACGCTAATCGCAGTGTCAACTGTGAAACGAGCATGGCATGATTAATACGTTAAATTTTGGAATTAGTTGCCCAGCAGCATTAGAACACGCACGAGACTCAGAACCTGCTTCTCGACCCCTTTTGTTGATAGAGAGAGCGACGTCTTTGTAGTATGGAACAAACACTGTCATCAACAATAAGTATTAACGTTGTAAGAATTTCTCTGAGAAAATTAAATTTATAAGAATGCGTCGAAGCGTTCCGTTCTGAGCAACTATTTTGCATCGTAAACTTTGTTTCCCTTTCTTATAGATATAATAGCAGTTATAGTACAAGATCATAAAACGACGCTTAAGGAAGTATTGCCATCAAGAAAATTTTCGGGTATCGTATTTCAACCAAAATATACATTCTGAAATTTGACCGCTATCAAATGCAATTGAACGATGTTTTTACGTGACATCTGTAGGTTGTTATTTAATTATGGCAAAGCCTTGAGGGCTATCTGCCTAAAGGGAAGGATGCCTTCGTGAAGTACTTTCTAAGGGGAACTGGCTCGTACACACGTTACACACGGGGAAAACCACGAAAACGCCCATGCAGCCAGCAAGTTCGCGGGATTCGAGCCTCGGACCGAACTACCAGTTTTCAGCGTCTTTACCGCTCGGCCGCTGGTGCGCCCGACATCTGTAGGTAAGGACAGAATAAAGGACTCTTTTTCCCAAAACGGGTTGCAAAAAGGATTTAAAATGGGTTCAGAAGAGATTTTTTCGTGATGTACGTACGTATGTATGCATGCATTTCGAATAACTCAAAAACGAGTAGCCTCACAACGTTGAAATTTTGTATATAGGACGTCTATAACTGGGCATCTCCCGTTTTAGTTGCAAAACGGGAGAGCGATTAGGTATTTTTTCACCTGAGGCAAAAAGATAAATGCGCGACATTATATTTATATCAAAATAGATATATTTGTACTAAACAAAAGTAACTGTATTAAAACAAAATATTACAATTCTTAAAGTATTTTTTAATCGTAGCTTTATAAATTCAGAAAAATAATATAGCCAATTATTTATAACTTTCAAATGAAAATGTTAAAAAAATCCTTTTTTGATAAATAAGACATAACACATTGCATACACATTTCCAAGTTTTCTTGCAATTCTTATTATTGTTTTATTAGTTTACGTTTGCCGAAGCTTATTTCCCCTAATAATAACCGACAGATTTAAAAACATAATTAAAGTAATTTTCGAATTCGCGTAACCAGTTTTGTGCCCCTACTAATGATTCACCTGAGGCAAGTGCCTTGCCTCGCCTCACCCTTGTCCCGGCGCTGGCAATCAGCGCCATCAAAAGTATACATAAAGTATATATATATCTATACTCTGTTACTCGGCTTTGTGAGCTCGTTTTTTTTTCTTCTTATATGTTGGTAAATTGCGCATTTTTTGCTTTAAAAATGATTGAATAAAGTTGTTCTTATGTTCCGGTTAGGGTTTTATGTCTTTAGTTAAACTGCATGCAACAGTTTTGGAATTACGAAGAATTTAAACAATTTAAAAGTCGTTTAAGTGTGAATAAGCCTAATAGAGCAGTCATATTTGTTTATACACTCATGTAAATAAATTAAGGATAATTCGGAGTCACGCGGAAATCGAACTCTAAAATAAATATATCACGTGTAAAATAACTACACACATCTTCAAGAATGATATGCAAATTTCAGGAAGTAACCGGTTGACACCGATGGTACGTCACAATGACGAGAGTGTAAGAGAGTGATTTATAAGGAATACAGGCAAAGAAGTAAAATTGCTCGCAGGCACTTTAAAAGCACTTCAGTGCAATAATCGAATAGTTATGACACAAACGGCGCATTTGGATGATTTTTTACGTGCTAGAATTATCGGCCGTCTGGAATGTGGGCGTACCCAACTGGAAGTATCAGACGAACTTGCAATTGCCCAGAGTGTCATCCCCAGGCTATGGCAACGATTCCAAGATGATGGTAATGTGAGTAGACGTTACAGCACAGGTCACCCCAGATATACAACGCCGAATGAGGACCGGTATTTGGCAGTTACTGCCAAAAGAAACAGGCGGAGCACAGCCTCAGACCTGTCTCGTCGGCTCTCTTCCGCCACTAGTACGACAATTTCAAGGCAGACCGTGTACAGACGCTTAGGGCAGATTGGTCAATATCCTCGTAGATCTGTCAGATGCTTTCCACGTACCGCAACTCACTGTCGCCTGCGGTTAGCCTGGAGTAGAGGACATGCGTTGTGGACACCGCAACAGTGGGCTTGTGTGATGTTTTCTGACGAGTCCAGGTTTAGCTTGCAGTCTTATTGTCGCCGGACTTTCTTATAGAGAGCTCCAGGTACCACCAAGAAAACATGATTGCACGACACCGTTACGGTGGTGCAGAAGTGCTCGTTTGGGATGGAATTATTCCGGGTTCCTGAACTGACCTGCATGTTCAAATTTGAACCATGGCAAGCGAAATCTATCGGAACGTCATTCTGGAACAACACGTACGTTTGTTTCGGGGCGCCATGGGCGCACAATTTGTGTTTATGGATGATAAGGCCCGTCCTCACCGTGCAAACATCGTAAGCGAATGCCTTCGATCGGAGGATATCACCCGTATGGACTGGCCAGCATTCTCACCGGACTTGAATCCAGTAGAGCACGTGTGGGACAAACTTGGCCGACGAGTTGCAGCCCGTCAACGTCCTCCTACATGTCTACCGGAACTTCGGAGAGCATTGCTTTTTGAGTGGTGTAACATCCCCCAAGATCAGATCGATAATTTGATACTCGGCATGCCTAGGCGTTGTACGGACATCGTCTGGGAGACATACAATGTATTAACAATCATACCAACCATGTAATATTGGTTTTTTGTAAATAGGTTTTTTTTTGTTATTTGCTCCAGGGAGAAAAAATCGCTAATTATTTTAATAATATCAAACATATAGCATCTTTTTTTTTGCTCTTTACCTTTTGTTTAATGAATATGCTTTACAAATAAGTCAAATTTGTTTTGCTTCTAACTCTTCCTTTGCCTGATTTTGCATTATCCTTAATTTATGGACATGAGTGTATATGAAAGTTAGCAGAATAGTGGATTAAGTCAGTTTCTGCACATCCAGTGTCTGTTTGCATAGTGAGACGAAAAGTAAATTTTCGGTTTTTTGCACGGGAAATTCAGCCTTTTTACCTGCTGGCCTAATTGCTTGTTTTTGTGTAGAAACTAATTTTAATTGTAAAAAAAAATTTAAAAAATTCTTTGGAGTGTGTTTGGTGTTTTATCTTTTTCTATATTTTTTTAATTTTTAATAAAGATATTTTGAGGTTTTATGTATTTTTGCCTTGCCGCGAAGTGAGAACTGAAGTAATTGAACGAGAAATATATGTATTGAAATTTGAGGAAATTAGTTTAAATAAAATGCAGGAACAAATATGTATAATTTGATATTTTGTACAAGGAAGTCATGTGAGGTACATATCAGATTTTGTTTTATTTTATACAATCACTATGTAAGGTTTTAGTTTAAACGAACAAAGTTTTACGTTAATTTCTCTTTCCTGTGAACTCTTATTTCAACTTCCCGTTAGAATGAGCGCGCGTTTCAGCTTTATGCCAATTTGAAGTGGATCCAAGTTTTGTATTTAAAGGTTAGCGAGGAACTTCTCAGGGTGAGAGAGCTTTTAGTCTCCTATCGCTTCGGCTCTGTTCGACGTCCACCTGAGTAGGTAGTATTTAAATTCTAAGCCTTAGCGCTGTCACTCTAATACTTACTGAAGTAATCTAAGTGTGTTAGTATTAGTCAAATCTTGCTACGCACCATCGATCGTTTGGAATAGAGGCCAACCTCGCGTTTATAGCTCTGAGAGCAACGACTACTTAATTTTCTACTCAATTTTATTTTTTAAATTATTTGATTGTTCAGTTTAGACCCAAGTGCGGTCATTATTTTCTGTTATCCCTTCCGATTCGGGAAGTGGCTGTAAATAGTAGTTTAATAAAAGGGTCATTTTAAACCCTTCGTACGTGCAGTTATTCTACCACTGACATAGAACATAGCTGCATTCAGCTCCCCGTTCGAGATCAGGACTTTGACACAGTTACGGCAATGTCCGCGAAAAGTATGCACAGAACTCTCAGTCATGATAAATAAAGCCGTAGTTACCAATACTTTAAAAAATACTTTGACCTTTATATCTAATTATGTTGACTTAAGCTTTGTGGCGATAAAAATGCTCTTGACGTGTTTTAGCCTAGTGAAATGGCAAAAATATATGTGGTATTAAGAAATAACCTTATCGCTGTTATACAGAGGCTGTTCGCAGATATTTTAGACGATTTTGGTAAGCGGTAATAAGAATTCGTTTGCCGCAAAAGAAGTAATTACAATTGTACTATGCTTTCAAAGTCAAAATTATCGTCTGTGGCTGGAAAGTTTTGTTTTTATTCAAAATGGCGAATTTAACAAAGCGGTGGTTCGAAGGCTACATTGACGCTCTTTCCGAAGAGAAATATGCATAATTCGTTAACCCAACACGATGCGAGAGTCACGGTTTGTGATATCTAAAGCGTCGATAGGTAATATCATCAACAAGAAAGGGAAAAAAACGTCCAATTGGAGCCTCCAGTGGGACAAAAATTCCAAACAAGTATCCAAGGAAAAAAGGGACATCTTCGACTATTGCAAAGGTACGTTTTTTAATGTTAAAAGAAAATCCTCCTAGTCAAAGGACAGCTGAAAAATCATTCAAATGCTCGGTGTCCGCTGTAAACAAAATGATAAACATTTTTTTAAATCTTAAGAAAGCGAAAAAAAGCAATGTGCATCGTCTTCTTCCAAAGCATATGTCTCGACGTGGGACACGCTGCAGAATTCTATACGAGAAACACTTATCCGAAGAAAAACGGAAAACAATCGTCACAATAGATGAAGCATGGGTGTATTTAAACGACTGTAACAGAAAAGGAGCCATTTATTATCATAAAAGGGGAGAAAAAAATTTAAGTACGTGGTTCAAAGAATCGAAAAAAAGTTTTTCTAAGGGATTCGTGATTGTTGCTGGTTTTTCTTATAATGGCAAGTTAAAAATAAAAAGAGTGAAATAAAGTGTCAAGATTAACTCCAAATACTATCGGGAACATATTTTATAGCAAATTTTTCTGAATGAAATACCATCGCTTTACCCAGAGTGCCATCAATCTGTGAGACTCCATCAGTACAAAGCTAGCAGTCACACATCAAAATCCACTGTAAATTTCCTAAAAGAAATGGAACAAAAAACTGGTATCGAGGCCATAACCCTTCACTGATATCCCTACTCAATCTCCCGATGTGTCACCTATGGATTTTTGTGCTTTCGGACTTTTAAAAACTGCATTATCCAAACCGTAACAGAACTCTGGAAAGCTGTTGGGGAGGAATGGGATAGAATACTTCTTTTGTCACTTAAAAAGGCATTATTATCCTGGAAATTGCGGTGTCGAAAGATGGTTCAGAATAAGGGGGTTCAAATAGAACATTTAAAACACAAGAATTTTATGTAATTTAGTTTTGCGAATACACTATACATCGCTTAAAAATGTGCGAACAGCCTCTGTATTGTACAAAAATATACAGTTATGTTTCTGGATTACCAGAATTTGGAAGTTAATAGACTTTATAAGCTATTATTTTCCTTCCTTTCTGCCTGCCTTCGTAACGTAACGGTAGCACACTCTGCGCGTATTCGAGAGCTCCAGGTTCCAGTCCCGGAGAGAGCATTGCAAGTATTCCATGTCTCCTACTTCTTAAATAACCTAATGACCCGACAGCTAAATCTAGAATTTCTTCCTCCGTTTTAAAAGCAGTAGTTGAGCGTTTTCTTCCAATTGCTAAGGGTAATTAAATTCCACGACAACATTTTAATTCATCTCTTACTACTCTTAAAAATGAAAAAAAGTAAGACTTCACGTTGACGGACTAATTATCTGTTCTATAACTTGCACACACCTATGTGATATCTTCGAACCAACCGAGGAGTAGGTGTGGGTGCTCCTTAATCACTCCTGAGGGCTGCAGACATCATCATGGAAAGAAATAAGAGTGAAAAGATAAAGCGATTTTTCTTCATCGGGACTCTTTTGATTTGACTTCTCTCATATCTTACGATTCCACTTTTTAAATTTAGAATTCAAGTGTAAAGTAATGTTCTAATTTGAATCGGCGATTCATCACTAAGAAAAGGACATTTATCCCTCGGAGTTTTAAATTCCTTGAAAAACAAGGAAGAAAAATTGCCTCCCTTTCGCCTCCTGAGATTCATATGTAATAGCTGTACAACAAAATAAATATATTTTAATACTTAAGTATATTAGTGAATCGTACTTAAATGCAAGAATATTTTATATATTTTTTCCTTAGAAAATAATTATTTTTACAGTATGAATGAATATATGTGCAAAATACCATGTCCATAAATTAAGGATAATGCAAAATCAGGCAAAGGAAGAGTTAGAAGCAAAACAAATTTGACTTATTTGTAAAGCTTATTTATTAAACAAAAGGCAAAGAACAAAACAAAGATGCTATATGTTTGATATGATTAAAAAAATTAGCGATTTTTTCTTAATAAAGTAAATTACAAAAAACAAACCTGTTTACAAAAAACCAATACAGAGGCTGTTCGTACATTTTTTAGACGATGTATATTGTATTCACAAAATTAAATTACATAAAATTCTTGTGTTTTAAATCTTCTATTTGACATCCCTTATTCTGAACTATCTTTCGGCACCGCAATTTCCAGGATAATAATGCCTTTTGGAGTGTCAGAAGAGGTATTCTATCCCATTCCTCCCGAACAGCTTTCCAGAGTCATGTTAGGGTTTCGGGACAACGTTTGGATAATGCAGTTTTTAAATGTCCTAAAGCACAAAAATCCATAGGTGACACATCGGGAGATTGAGTAGGGATATTAGTGAAGGGTATGGCCTGGATACCAGTTTTTTGTTCCATTTCTTTTAGGAAATTTACAATGGATTTTTATGTGGGACTGCTAGCTTTGTCCCGATGGAGTCTCACACATGGATGGCACAGCGATGGTATTTCATTCAGAAAAATGGGTGGTAAAATATGTTCCTGATAGTATTTGGAGTTAATCTTGACATTTTTTTGCACACTTTTTATTTTTAACTTGCCATTATAAGAAAAACCAGCAACAATCGTGAATCCCTTAGAAAAACTTTCTTTCGATTCTTTGAACCATGCACTTAAAATTTTTTCTCCCCTTTTATGATAATAAATGGCTCTTTTTTTGTCACAATCATTTAAGTACACCCATGTTTCATCTATTTTGACAATTGCTTTCCATTTTTCTTCGGATAAGTGTTTCTCATATAAAATTCTGCAGCGTGTCCCGCGTGGAGCGATATGCTGCGGAAGAAGACGATGCACATTGCTTTTTTTCGCTTTTTTGAGATTTAAATCCACGTTTATCATTTTGTTTACAGTAGACACCGAGCATTTTAATGATTTTGCCATTCGCCTTTGACTAGGGGGATTTTCTTTTAACATTAAACAACGTACCTTTGCAATAGTCGAAGATGTCCGTTTTTTCCTCGGATACTTGTTTGGAATTTTTGTCCCACTGGAGGCTCCAATTGGACGTTTGTTTCCTTTCTTGTTGATGATATGACCTATCGACGCTTTAGATATCACAAAACCACGACTCTCACATCGTTTTTGGATAACGGAGTATGCCTATTTCTCTTTGGAAAGAGCGTCAATGTAGCCTTCGAACCACTGCTTTGTTAAATTCGCCATTTTGAATAAAAACAAAACTTTCAAGCCCCAGACGATAAGTTTCACTTTTAAAAACATAGTAAAATTGCAATGACTTCTTTTGCAGCAAACGAATGTTTATTACCGCTTACCAAAATCGTCTAAAAAATGTGCGAACAGCCTCTGTATTACACGGTTGGTAGGATTGTTAATACAATGCATGTCTCCCAGACGATACAATACAGTGCGTGCAACGCCTAGGTATGCTGAGTATCAAATTATCGGCACTATCCTTGGGGAATTATCCAAATTATCGGCATTATCCTTGGGGCATATTACACCACTCAAGCTACGTCGGAAAAGTAAAAATAAAAGAGCGCGTGCATTTAATATTTAATAAATAAATATCTCGTTATTGCTGTTGCCATCCACAAAAATCGAGGAAATTGGTTTTGCCAAAATATTCTAGTGAATAATGCTTTAAGCGAATTGTTTGTTTACTTAATGCTGCGATTGATTGTAGCGAATTCGCTGCGAGATTGGATTAACTTTCTCTGTTTTGAATTTTCTATTTAACGTTTGAGATATTGCGATACTGTACGAATATCTCTGAGGAAATACTTCAGTATTTTGTTTTATTTCTTGCGAAAAGAATAAATTTTATTAACTTTTTAACGACTTGTGCATTCGATCCATTACGAACCCGTATGCAAGCAACAATTTTACTTGAAATCAATACCACAAGAATCTTGAAATAACCAGTGTTTATTATTCCAGGATGCGTTTCTAAATATTTGTGAAGCGTAAGAATTATGTAATCCACGGTCCTAAGACGCAACTTAAACTGGCTCTTATATGGTTGAGCAGTAATTATGCAGATCGGTGGCGGCCGGGAGAAATTGGCCGCCACAAATCTACATAATACCTAGACGCAAAGAAAATAGCAAGATAATTCAGTTAAGGACAATAACCAGGATTCTGTGCATTACACAAACTAGAGTCGTAATTACGAATTAAAACTCCTCAGACTTTAAAGTTCAGGGGTAAAATTCAAACAAAGCATTCGACTTAACTAATTCGACAAACACAGTCCGTCAACTCGAAATTGTGCTAAGACTTATCAAAAATTTCTTCTTATTAAAGTTCGAGTAATTTAAGTTTTAATGTGTCTGCAATAGCGAATCTTAAAATTTGAAAGAGTTTCTGTGCAGAAGGTTATATCGCTGATTTAAAGCTGGGTACTGGGTACTTACGAATTAACGCAGCCACCACTGAGCAATTTGGTGAATTTTACTGAAGAAAAATACGATGACTTATAATAGCAAAAAATAATCTGTTACGTACAAATATATATTTGCAAACATATTTTACGTTTTAAGTAGGCGTTTATCTCCGACCCCGAAAAAAATCAGTAAACCTACTTAGCGGGCATTTTTTTTCTTGCTTACTGGTGGAAATTGTGTAGCGGTTGCTTTAAAAACAGGTTTAAGGCAATTGTCTTCTTTAGTTATTTTATGGCAAAATATTATAATTCTTCAGACATTTTACTGCAGGCAAATCCTACAAACACATATATTAAAACTGAGTTTAAGACAAGAAAACATACCACGAATTTTCTGCAAAAACCTTCGTAACACAACAAAAAGAACGCATATGAAAAGGCCGACGCTGATTGTTAAAACTGAATTGTCATCGACATAATTGCCTGATGAACTGTTTTGCGCGAGGCTGCCCGAATTTGGCGCATTTTGAAACTTTGGCAATTTATACTAGATGGTTGTGATAATACGTAAGTACCTACAGCTGTGTCAAGAGTAAACTAAATAATTAAATTAAATCTCCCTTAGTGTGAAATCCAGTAAGCTTTCATGCGATGCTCGGATCTAAATTTTAATTCCGTAGCAACCGTTGGCAAGCCATCTAAACACAGAATGCCTACTTAGTTAATATTTCCAAAGAATATTACATCTGCCTCTCTAATGCAAAGTTAAATTGAGGTTTTTGTAGGAATCAAAACTCTTTAGTAAGGAGAAAAACAAGGATGAAGTAAAAAAAAAATCTTTAGTTAAAATGAAAATGAAACAGTTAAAAATTACCATCTCGTTTAAAATTATGTGAATATTTTGTAGGACGAACCTGGCTGGTTGCATAGAAGTTTTCGTGGTTTTCTTCATGTGTAAGGTGTATACAAGCCAGTTCCTCTTAAGTCCTCCACGAAGGCATCCGATGACGGATGAGACTGCGATCCGGAACGAAGTATTAATTTTCAGTTGAATGAACAAAAAACACACTTAAAAAGCGTATTTTCTAAACATATAGTTTTGGTCAATTTTTGCATACTTTTAAAATGAAAAGGGACTTCTGAAAAAAATTATCAGAACATACATCTAAGCTCACCAGCGGCCGAGCGGTTAAAGCCGCTAAACACTGGTAGTTCGGTCCGGGGTTCCAGTTCCAGCGAAGGGGCTGGCTGCATGGGCGTTTTCGTGGTTTTCCCCATGTGTAACGTGGATATGAGCCAGTTTTTCTTAAAAAGACCTCCACGAGGCATTCCTCCCTTTCCGTGTAGTGCCTAAGGGCGGAGCACGTATTAAGAAAAAAAAAAAAAACATACATCTAAGTCGCAATTCGTCTGGCGACATTATTTAATGGTCTTACAAATGCAGGCTTCCAATTAATCAAAATTACAAATTATTTATTTCTTCAATATGTAATTACGTGTTGCTATTAAAGGCATTCATCTGAACTGACACTTTTGAAGCAGGACAAGAAGAATGTTTACCTTATATGTCATTTAATTTCATGTACACTGCGCAAAAAAAGGGGGGGAGGGACAATTCTGTATCTCCTGTACTACTGGGCCCATTGACGAAATTCAAATTGCGTTTTCCATGTCTCGAAGGCGCGACTTTGGATGTGTATTAGATTTATATACAGCATTGTTATAATATAGGTATTTTGACACGAAATTGGACTTTTTCTGAAATGACATGCCCATTTTTTTTTTCATATTCCGATTCTACGACTCAAATGATGCCAAACTGCCAAGCTTTGTAAAAATCGCACGACTAGTTTTTAAAAAAATAGCCCTCCAATTTCAGCTCCTTTTATGTGAATTGAATTTGATATATATTTATTAATATCTTTTTTTATTGAACTTACTCAGTTCCTTCTTTTACATTTCGAAATTTAGGTTCATTCCAAATAAAATTTGCCCATTTTTTATGATTTATTGTTGAAATTTATATTTTTAAATAATTTTTATAAATTTTTCGGAAAAAGTTTCGAATTTTAATCTATAAAATTTTTACCAGCATCTTAAAGTAGATGTATTTCTAAGCATACCTGCAAAAAATTAGAGCTTTTTATTCAAAATTTCCGAAGATATACGTGAATTTACATATTAGAGTGTTTTGAAATTTGGCAGATTTGTTGAACCCGATAATAACATCTAATGTGGTTTACGCAATTTGCTAGAATTATTTGAAGAACAATGTGACTTTTTTTACGGCCCATTACAATAGAAGGGATAGAAAAATAGGTTGCCACGTATTAAGAAGTTCTCCAAATGAATTGTTCTTGGCGCAAACGGAAAAAAATTCGCAAAGTTAAATTTTTGAATTTCCTCGTAAATTTCGCACCAAATTTTACAAAATATGATATTTAGGCATAATTTGAGTCGTAGGATCGAAATATGGAAAAACATTGGTATGCTATTTCACAAAAAGCCCCATTTTTTGTCAAAATACTTAAGTTATAATAATGCTACATATAAATCTAATATATATCCTAAGTCGCGCTTTCGAGACATGAAAAACGAATTTCGTCAATCGGCCTAGTAAAACGGAAGATATAGAACTGTCCTTTTTGGGGGGGCAGTTTATATGATACAACTGTGTCAATTGTTTCTATATAATTCTAGGTTGTGATGGAAAATGATTATCGACAATTTTGATTGCAAGGACCAATAGAATAATGGTCATAGATTATGATATTACTGAAAACACCTTCAAAATGATACATGCCAATGCGAAAATACAACTACTGAAACAGAATGATATGAGAACTCGAAAATATTGTATTTCTATACATAATTTATTAAATACATTTGAAAATTAACGATTCTGTGCGAATATGTTGCGAATTGACCGAATGATGTATGAAATATTATTACTTCTATTATTTTCTGAAACCGTTTCAATGTAATGAAATTGAATTCAAATGAAGTTTCAGTCGTAAATGGATGTAAAGAAATCAATTTAAAATTATTAAAATTCCATTCCTCATTATTTTAAAAATTTTCAGTTGCAAAGTAATAAAACTGTTAGTTTTATTATTGACAACAACGAATTTATGAAATCGATGATACTTTATCGATTAATGGTTTCGATATGGAATTATGTCGCAGATACTGTCATCAACAAAGCCAGTAAAGATGATTATAAATTAGTAAATCAACGATTTACAAAAAATAGTGCGTTACCTGAAAGTGCCAAATCAATTTGTAAAAGCTCAGAATGCGATGGCCTTAATACCTGGAATTTTGAACAAAATTAGGATAAATATTATCATTCTTGTCTCAGAAATATTTCAAGAAGTTCAAGAAATATCAAAGTGAAATCTTAACAGCACATTTCGATTTTAAGATTATTAAATAAAATACTAATTGGAAAATACACTCACGTTTGTGAAAATTGCAACACCATGAAGGACTTACGCGAGTGAGCTGAAATTTTCAGGAAATGCAAAGTAGCGCATGATATGCAAATGATTAGAATTGCAAATCCGTAGCGCATGCGTATGCTGAGCAGCGCCCTCTGAACGGCTGATGGATCCGAATAAATAGACGGCTGTAGCGAGGCGTGTATGGTTATCGGTGGTTATCTGCTAGTGGTAAACGTTAACTCAATCTGTACTTATGCCTCGTCGACGAAAGAGAGCGAGATTTGAACAACTTACAGAGTTTGAACGAGGGAGAATCATCGGCCTTCGTGAAGCTGGATTGTCGTATCGTGCAGTAGCCTCTCGTGTGCAGCGTAACAGCAGCACAGTGATGCGCGTTTGGAAGCAGTGGACGGACGAGTGTCGGACAACTCGGAAATCCGGGAGTGGACCCCGAAATGTGACGTCAGCTCGCGATGATAGACACCTGGTCCGCATGGCGCGGACGGACCGTACAGCTTCCTCTAGACAATTGGCAGCACTGTGGTCAATAGCTACAGGTGTTTCATTGTGTGCTTCATCAATTCGTAGACGTCTGCTGCAGTGTGGACTGCGCGCACGGACTCCTTTATACAGGATCCCCCTAACGCACGACCATCGCCGCCTGCGGCTACAATGGGCCAATCAGCATAGAGACTGGCGTGCTGATTGGCAGCATGTCGTGTTTTCTGACGAATCCCGCTTTAATTTGTGGTACCATGATGGCCGCATTCGTGTCAGACGCTATGCCGGTGAACGCCACCTTCCGGAGTGCATTATCGAACGCCACAGTGGACGAACACCCGGAGTTATGGTCTGGGGCGCCATAGCATATCATAGACGATCTCAATTGCTACGAATTGTGGGCAATCTGAACAGCAACCGGTATATCCGTGAAGTTCTACAGCCCGAAGCTGTTCCCTTCCTTCAAAGCTTGCCAGGCGCTGTATTTCAACAGGACAATGCCCGCCCTCATACTGCTCGGATTGTTAAATCCTTCTTTGCAGCGCAGCAGGTACAGCTTCTTCCTTGGCCTGCGTGTTCCCCGGATATGTCGCCAATTGAACATGTGTGGGATGTCATTGGTCGGCGTCTTGCTCGTGATCCTCGTCCTGTTGCGTCTGCAGACGAACTTTGGGTACGCGTACAAACGATATGGAATGCTCTTCCTCAGTCAGACATTCAAACTTTGTTTGACTCCATGCCACGTCGTGTAGCAGCACTCTTATTGCGGCGTGGTGGCCACACAAAATACTGATTCTGATCTCTTGTTCTTGTTTGTTTGCTTTGAACATTTAATCATTTATTTGTACCACTACCACTCAACTGTGTATTAAATTGCATTCAATTATGACGATTCCTTCTTGGTGTTGCAATTTTCACAAACGTGAGTGTATTTATTAGTAACTGGTAATATTTTTGATTGCATAGAATATATTTCATATGAAAACTTCTTCGATCCACTAGCGGTAGAGTCGCTGAACACTGGTAAATCGCTCTGGCGAACGAGCGGGGGGCCTGCTGCTTGAGCGTTTCCGCTCTTTGTAACGTCTACATGAGCCAGATTCCCTTAGAAAGTCCCTCCAGGAAGGCAGCCTTCCCATTAGGCAGACAGCCTTCGAGTGTTTTGCCACAATCAACTGAACCGAACCAGAAATCAAAACCAGTTTCCAACGTCGCCATTTTCGTATTCTTTCTTTTTGTTGCATTCCAAATTCCGCCACCTTTTATACAAAAATTATTAGTCCAAAGGAGTTTTGTCCCTGAAGCACTATTGTTTTCGTTTTGCGATTTTGCGTCGGAAAAATTAAAAGTCTGTATCACTTGTCAAACTGCTGCCACAAAATATTGCAGCCCTGTATTATATTTAAAGAAATTAAGTAATGAAGAATGTGCATAAATGTATGTATGTTTCTCGCATTGTGGTAAAACGACGGTATTTAAAGCCATCGAATTTTGAATGCCGTCATCCTGCCGCGAATATGATCCTGCCGCCAAATTTGAAATTTGGAATTTGTTTTATGAACGATTTCATATTTTGTAAAATTTTAACGAATTTTCGATTAACAAACTCGAGGATTTCAAAGCGGGCAGTGGCAACGTTGTACAGAAAAAAAAACATTTTTATCTGCAGCGCGTGAGACTTTGTGTAGGAAATTCTAAAGGTATGCTGTAAAGATATGATAAAATTGTTTTGCGATAACTGAATTTTATCTGAATTTCTTTAACTGAATTTTATGGTTTAAATGCGAAGAACATGATATTCAATAAATGAAAGTAACATACAAAATGTTTAAAAAGCGACCCTTTGGACGTAATTTAAAATATGAAAACTTTCAGATTTTTTAAAAAATTTTATAATAAAGTTTTATTTAATTATATGGCAGCAGAGGGTGTTAGTTTTACTTAGAAAAAAAGGAGTAAATTAGTTTACGATTTCTAAACAAATCGTATTTCTTTACCAATTTTATGAATCTTATTTAGTTGATATATCATACGAATAAATATCTGCAAAAATAAAATGAGTAAATATTGTAACCTGACGGTACGTTTTATTGCACAAGAGTACCTTTTACAATATTCGTAGCCCAAAACGGACATTAGTGCCGAATGGGACGTTGGTCTTGATACATATAAATGCGTTGTATGACTTTTCAAGTCGTTGCCACCAAGTATTATGTCAATTAAATAATGAAGAATCTGCATGAATGTATATATGTTTCTCGCGTTGTGAAAAAACAAAGGTATCCAGAGCCATCAAATTTTGAATAAAGTGGTCCTCCATCCGAACGTGGCCACCTATAAAACAAAATTTTGAATTTGTTTTATTAGCTTTTTCATATTTTGTAAAACGTTGACGAAATTTTGGTTAACAAACACAACGATTTCAAAGCTAGGTGTGACAACACTGTATGGAATAACACTTTTTTATCTCCAGGGTGTGAGACTATCTATCGGAAGTTCTAAAGATGTGCTGATTTTAAATATTTTGTGATTTTTGCCCTTGAATCTAATTTTATAGCGTGTAAACTTCAAGAGCCTAATATTTAATATTTAAAGTAAACACGCGAAATGTTGATAAAGGAGTTTTGTAAAGCCATCATAGTAAGAAAACTAAATGTTGATAAAAAACCCAGAAAAATCTATGCCAACATTTAAGGCTGCATCTAGAATTCTAAATGTATATTGCTATGCTGCTTTTAAAATTTTTATAATTTTGCTCTTGAATTTTATACTGTGTAAGTGAAAAACAAATGCTAACAATAAAGCTAAAAAGACAAAAAAAATGGGTTAGTAGGGGAGTGAGTGTAACAACAGGCAGGTAGATTGCGAGTTCAGCGAGAGCGTAAAAAACCTTAAGAAATCCTTTTAGGTGACCGGTAAAATCTGAAACCTTTCGGAATTTTTACTTTAATTTTCTAGTTAAAATTAATTTAAAATAAAAATTTATTTTTTATTTAAATTTTTTAATAATGAAGTTTGATTTTATTAAACGGCAACAGTGGATGTTACTTTTAGTAAAAAAAGGAGCGAAATATTTTATGATTTCGATATATATGCTCTTTACAAGTTTTACTTAATTAACATAACTTTAGTTACATGAATATCTCTGCAAAAATAAAATTTCATTAAATATTTTAACAGAATGGCACGTTTTATGCACGAGAATGCCTTTTAAAATACACTCATGTCCATAAATTAAGGATAATTCGGAGTCACGCGGAAATCGAACTCTAAAATAAATATCTCACCTGTAAAATCACTACACACATCTTCAGGAATCATATGTAAATTTCAAGAAGAAACCAGATGACACCGATGGTACGTCACAATGACGAGAGTGTAAGAGAGTGATATATAAGGAATACAGGCAAAGAAGTAAAATTGTTCGCAGGCGTTTTATAAGCGTTTCAGTGCAATAACCGAATAGTTACGACACAAAGGACGCATTTGGATGATTTTTTACGTGGTCGAATTATGGGCCGTCTGGAATGTGGGCGTACCCAACTGGAAGTATCATCAGACGAACTTGGAATTGCCCAGAGGGTCATCTCCAGGCTTAAGCAACGATTCCGAGATGATGTTAATGTGAGTAGACGTTACAGCACAGGTTGCCCCAGAGATGCAACGCCGAATGAGGACCGGTATTTGGCAGTTACTGCCAAAAGAAACAGGCGGAGCACAGCCTCAGACCTGTCTCGTCAGCTCTCTTCGGCCACTGGTACGACAATTTCCAGGCAGACCGTGTACGGACGCTTACGGCAGATTGGTCTATAAGCTCGTAGACCTGTCAGATGCGTTCCACTTACTGCAAGTCACTGTCGCCTGCGGTTAGCCTGGAGTAGAGAGCATGCATTGTGAACACCGCGACAGTGGGCTCGTGTGATGTTTTCCGACGAGTCCAGGTTTAGCTTGCAGTCTGATTCTCGCCGGTCTTTCATATGGAGAGCTCCAGGTACCCGTTACCACCAAAAAAAAATCATCAAACGACACCGTTACGGTGGTGCAGGAGTGCTCGTTTCGGGTGGAATTATTCTGGATTCCAGAACTTACCTGCACGTTCAAATTGGTACCATGACGAGCCAAATCTATCGGGACGTCATTCTGGAACAACATGTACGTCTGTTTCGGAGCGCCATGGGCGCACAATTTGCGTTTATGGGTGACAACGCGCCCGCCCTCACCGTGCAAACATCGTAAGCGAATGCCTTCGATCGAAGGATATCGCCCGTATGGACTGGCCAGCATTCTCACCGGACTGGAATCCAGTAGAGCATGTGTGGGACATGCTTGGCCGACCAGTTGCAGCCCGCCAACCTCCTCGTACATGTGTACCGGAACTTCGGAGGGCATCGCTTTTTGAGTGGTGTAACATCCCCCAAGATCAGATCGATAATTTGATACTCGGCATGCCTAGGCGTTGTACGGACTGCATTGCATCGTCTGAGAGACATACAATGTATTAACAATCATACCAACCATGTAATATTGGTTTTTTGTAAATAGGTTTTTTTTTGTAATTTGCTCCAGGGAGAAAAAATCGCTAATTTGTTTAATAATATCAAACATATAGCATCCGTTTTTGCTCTTTACCTTTTGTTTAATAAATAAGCTTTACAAATAAGTCAAATTTGTTTTGCTTCTAACTCTTCCTTTGCCTGATTTTGCATTATCCTTAATTTATGGACATGAGTGTATTTTTTAGATAGTAAGACGGGTAAGACTAAGATTTTAACAGGTTTTATGAGTCTATATTTGTATTAAATTTCTGAAAATTAGGAAAACAAATTTTGTCGTACTTTAATTAATCTTTGATATATTGAATCAAACGGATGTAAAGGAACTTTATTTTGAATAAGTGTTATAGAGCCTTAACTTAAGTATTTTATCCCGTGCCCTACTAATTGAGCATATGCAATTGTGAGTGCGAGTGATAACTTAAAAAGTACTGGATTCTGAACTGCATTTCTTAAATATACCGAGTTAAAACTACCTCTGTCAAATAGCTTTGTGAAACGAGGGATATGTTACAGGTGTTTATATATGAGCTAATTTTGCTGCGTAAACTTTTGATCGATTTGGTATGTGAGTAAACGAAAATCTTTGGAAAGGATAATAAATGTTAGTTGAGGAAGTTTAATAAAGTTTCTCAACTTTTATTCTTCAAGGCATATCTCAGCAGAAATCACCGGGAAAGATTGGCTGCTCCCATTCTCATTAAATTGTTGTGAGAGAATTAGGCACATTTTTTCAATAGTGCAGATGTGCATTCGCACCGAGAATGATGGGCCTGGAAAGGTAAGCGGTCTCCCCGAACGCAGTGACAGATTAAGCCATTGCGAGTTTGGAATAATGGACTGACGTTTTATATCGCTACGAATCGGTTAAAGGAGTTACTAAATGATAAGCTCGAAGTAAATCCTTTCGGATACGTTACGTTATCAAATCTGATATTTTACCTAAGAAATGAAATCTCATTTCCGTAGGTAAAAATGAAAACAAAATTGTTTGATTTAGAAATGATTAAAAATAGTCGTGTACAGAAGTAATTAAAGCAACTTGTAGAGTCATTAGGTAATTTTGAAGCAGGAGACTTAAAAATGACGAATGCCCACGCCGGGATTCGAACCCGAACCTCTCTAATACGCGCCAAATGTACTAACAGTTACACCACGAAGGCATGATGGAAGGAGGGAGAAAAAACTTCATAAATTGGATGCTCAGCACTTCCTCGAGAGATACCTATTATTTCAAAATTTAGGAAATAAGTTTAAAATTAATTTTAAAGATTCATTTTTAACATTTATTCAGTTTAAAAATCTTTGTTGATTAATTATGAAATCTATTAAAACTGAACGTCGGGCTGTTTTTGTTTAAGGTTTGGCTATGTTGTGTGTTTCTGGGTTTCTGTTTATGGTTTTCGTATTTGTTCGTATGTTTTATAGTCCAAAAGGGGTTTTGTCCCTAAGGGACAATTGTTTTCGTTTTGCGATTTTGCGTCGAATCACTCTGAATGTCCATTTCACTTTTCAAATTGTTGCCACCAAATATTATCATCCTGTATTATATTCGAAGAAATTAAATAATGAAGAATCTGCGTAAATGTATGTATGTTTCTCGCAATGGAATGAAACAACGGTACCTACAGCCATCCAGTTTTTGAATAATGTATGTTTCCGCCCGAATATGGGCATCTGGAATTTGTTTTATAATCTATTTAAAATTTTGTAAAACTTTAACGCATTTGGGGTTAACAAAGTCCAGGATTTCAAAGCGAGCAAGGGCAACGTTGTACAGAAAAAAACATTTTTATCTGCAGCGTGTGAGACTGTGCGTAGGAAATTCTAAAGATATGCTCAATGTAAAAATATTTCGCGATATTGCTCTTGAAATGAATTTTATGGTTTAAGCGCGAAGAACGTGATATTCAATAAATAAAGGTGACACAGAAAATGTTAAAAAAAGTTCCTTTGGACGTAATTTAAAATCTAAAGCCTTTCATATTTTGTTGTATTGTCCTCTTTCTTATATTTTATTTTTTTATTAATACTGAATTATATTTAGTTACCTTTGTTTGCGGTTGGACCAGGTGGAATTTCCGACAGCCTCACGAGCTGCAGATAAAAATATTTTATTACGTATAGCGATATAGCGCATTCAAATCGTGGAGTTTGTTAATGAGAAATGCATTTAAGTTTGAAAAAAAAATAAAATATAATATTCTGAATTCAAAGTTCGGACCTTCGAGGTGCACATGTTCGGGTGGAGGACTACGTTATTCAAAATTTAATGAGTTAATGTACCGTCTTTTGTCCCATAATGCGAAGAACATACATACATACCTTGCATGCGAATTTTCATTATTGCATATCTTTAAAGATTATGAAGAGCGATAGTATTTGTGGCAATAATTTGAAAAGCGATTCGCCGTTTATAGTGGACGACGCAAATTCTCGTCTCGAGACTATCGCCCATTCCAGCTAACACATTTTGAACTAAAAATTTCCAAAACTTTTGAAATGGCGATTGACTTATAAACTTTTAAGATTTCTTAAACAAAATATAAGTCGTAAGTTAAACGTTAAAGTATACAATATAATTTAAAAGTAATTAAAAATCAATCAAATTCGCTGAAACAACCTTGTATTTGGTGTACATTTACTAAAAACACTCAATCGATTTCGAGGGCAGCTACAGTTCCCTCCTCATCAGAAGAACAAAATATCTAGAAAGGGAAAGAAAGCTGAGTAACGGCTTTTTATACCCTAGGGTAGAACCACGCGCGAGGAGGCAACGCCATCCATCGGCAAAAATAATAATCAAGAATTATGTTAGTAGAATTTTAAAAGCGCTAGGAAGGACTGGATTAGACTTAAAATCGTTCACTAAACATGCTAAATCTTTGAGTATGAAAAGCCTCAAGAAAATCCAATTCACCAACGGAAGAAGCTTTTTGGATAATTTTTGCAGAGGTTTTACTTACATTTATTGAGGTTTCTTTTCCTTTCTAGATATTTTGTTCTCCTGATGAGGAGGGACCTGTAGCTGCTTTCGAAATCGGTTGTGTGTTTTTAGTAAATGTACGCCAAATACAGGGTATTTCAGCGAATTTGATTATCACATTGGCGTGTTTCTCTTCTATTGTAATTAAAAATCATTAACAACCATTTCGACCAAAATAATGTTAAAATTATATAAGATATGTTATAGCAATAATGTATTTGGAGATATGGTTAGTTTCAAACGTCCAGTATTTATTACTGGACGAATAAATGTTAACCAAGTTTCAAGGAAATTAAAAAAAAATGGTAATTAACATATCAAATAAAATGAGATATCGGTACTTACGTATTATGACACCAACCTTCGCACAATTTGGTGACGTTCACGGAAGAATAAGAACAATTACGTTTATTGTAAAAATTTATATCTTACTAATAAACATATTACATAAATATTCTGGGTTTCGATTTTATATTTACTTCAAAAGACAATCAGTCAAGCGATCGCTTCGAGAAAGAATTCGAATCATTGTTCTTTATTCCTGTCGAAATTTCACCTTTTCATCTTCTATCGCAGGAAAATTTTAAAAGCACAAATTTTAAAACTGAGTTTAAGACAAAAATCATCATTAAATTTCCTGTAAAAGCCGTTCGAACTTGAAATACAACAAAAAGAATGCACACAAAAATGGCGACATTGAAAACCCGGTATTTTTCATTGGCATGGTTGCGCGAATACGCGTGGTTACCAGAGTGTCTGTCTGAATCTTTCCTTATTTCTACTAAAGTGGTTGCGATAATCCTTAAGCTCTGAGATATTTTGGTAAACCTCATGTATTATATTTTTAACTGATATTTTTTCTATTCATGTCAGAAAATAAAAAAATGCGGTAAAATAGCTCATAGTTCTTAATAACTTTCTGTCATATGTTACAAGGGCTGTTCGCACATTTTTTAGAACATGTATATTGTATTCACAAAACTAAATTACATAAAATTCTTCTGTTTTAAATGTTCTATTTGACATCCCTTATTCTGAACCATCTTTCGACACCGCAATTTCCAGGATAATAATGCTTTTGAAGTGTCAGAAGAGGTATTCTATCCCGTTCCTCCCGAACAGCTTTCCAGAGTCCTGTTAGGGTTTGGGGACAACGTTTGGATAATGCAGTTTTTAAATGTCCTAAAGCACAAAAATCCATAGGTGACACATCGGGAGATTGAGTAGGGATATCAGTGAAGGGTATGGCCTCGATACCAGTTTTTTGTTCCATTTCGTTTAGGAAATTTACAGTGGATTTTGATGTGGGACTGCTAGCTTTGTCACGATGGCGTCTCACGGATGGATGGCACTATGGGTAAAGCGATGGTATTTCATTCAGAAAAATTGGCGATAAAATATGTTCCTGATAGTATTTGGAGTTAATCTTGACATTTTTTTGCACTCTCTTAATTTTTAAATGGCCATTAGAAGAAAAACCAGCAACAATCATGAATCCCTTAGAAAAACTTTCTTTCGATTCTTTGAACCATGTACTTAAATTTTTTTCTCCCCTTTTATGATAATAAATGGCTCTTTTTTTGTTACAATCATTTAAATACACCCATGCTTCATCTACCGTGACAACTGTTTTCCATTTTTCTTCGGATAAGTGTTTCTCGTATAGAATTCTGCAGCGTGTTCGGCGTCGAGCGATATGCTTCGGAAGGAGACGATGCACATTGCGTTTTTTCGCTTTCTTAAGATTTAAATCAACGTTTATCATTTCGTTTACGGTGGACACCGAGCATTTTAATGATTTTGCAACTGTCCTTTGACTAGGGGGCTTTTCTTTTAGCATTAAACAACGTACCTTTGCAATAGTCGAAGATGTCCGTTTTTTCCTCGGATACTTGTTTGGAATTTTTGTCTCACTTGAGGCTCCAATCTGACGTTTTCTACTTTCTTGTTATATTACCTATCGACGCTTTAGATATCACAAAACCATGACTCTGACAACATTTTTGGATAACGGAGTATGCATATTTCTCTTCGGAAAGAGCGTCAATATAGCCTTCGAACCACTGCATTGTTAAATTCGCCATTTTGAATAAAAACAAAACTTTCAAGCCACAGACGATTACTTTGACTTTTAAAACATAGTAAAATTGCAATTACTTCTTTTGCAGGAAACGATTTTTTATTGGTGCTTACCAAAATCGTCCAAAAATGTGCGAACAGCCTCTGTAGTATCTATTCAATAGAGTTGGTTTTAAAAATTCTATTCTTATTGTATTTAAACAACATAAAACAGGAAGATAAAAAATTTATCCAGTTTTATTAGGTTTTTTTTTGTTTACACTGATAAGCAGTAGCTTGTATTTAAGGGAAATTTTAAAAACAGTTATAATTAATATTAAAAATATCTGAAAGAATTTTATATTATGCTTAAAGGAGCGTTTTTTTCTTCACACGCACATACAAGCTTAGAGCATTTGGGCTAATGTCTGTTTAGGCTAAAAATATTTAAAAACAGTATATCTTTAGAACTTCCGATAGACGGGAAGCTAGCTCGCGCGCTGGAGATAAGTGTTTTTTTCCGTATAGTATTGCCATTGCTTGCTTTGAAATCGTTGAGTTTGTTAATTAAAAATTCATTAAAGTTTTACAAAATATATATGAAACAGACAGTAAAACAAATTCCAAATTCGGGCTTCCACGTGTCCATATTTGGATGGAGGACTACGCTATTGAAGTTTTGATGGTTTTGGCTACCGTTGTTTTTTCACAACGTGAGAAGCATACATACACTCATGCAACTTCTTCATTATTTAACTTCTTTAATTATATAATACAGAGCGATAGTATTTGGTGGCAACAATTTGAAAAGTCATACAGTACTTTTACTGATTCAAAGCAAAATGTCATTTCGAGACTTAATAGCCCTTCTCGACTAATGCCTTTTTGGGCTGAGTAAAGACGCTGAACACTGGTAGTTCGGTCCGAGGTTCGAATCCCGCCAACGAGATTGCTGCATGGGTGTTTTCGTGGTTTTCCCCATGTTTAACGTGTATACGAGACAATTTCCCTTAGAAAGTCCCCCACGAAGGCATCCCTCCCTTTAGGCAGATAGCCCTCACGTTCTTTGTCATAATTGAATAACCTAACTTAACCGGGCTGAAAAAATTTAAATTATTAATTTAATAAAAATTGCCAATAACATTAAGTAAATCAAAAATATGTATTAAATTAAAAGAATCTACTTTTTATTAATTATTTTTTGAAGACAATTTCGGAATGAAAACATGCAAAATTTGCTGCCATACGTCGGAAGGCAGTTGAAAGTTATTTATTCTTAACTTCTACGTAAACCTTAAAAAGTTTCATTTTAGCCATGTATTATAATCCTTCTATTTTGTTTTAAATTACAAAAATAAAGGCATTTGAAATGAAGCCAATTATTTTTAATCACTTTTCGTTTTAATCATCAGCGATCAGGAAAACACTTATCTCAATAAACTCGAGTGGACGCGAATAGTTGATTAAAATTTAGCAATGTTTTACACACTTTTTAAATGCAAAGTTTTTTTATTGATAAAAAATGCATTTTTATTTCATACTAATTGAAGTACTCATAAAAACTCATCTGTTCAGAAACGACGTTGATTAATTAATCCATTAGCTTAATGAAATATGACTCATGCTCTGTGTAAATTACAATATTCAATGTTTTTTCCATTTTTTTGTAAAAGTTGGATTAATAAAAAAAGTATTTATTCGTGGTATTCCTATTTATTTTTTAAGTCGGAGGGAAATATTCCTTCCATTAATTGTGTTACAAGATGTTTCCATTGAAAGTAATTCTGCCAATTTTATAAGTGAAAAATATTTTCTATTTACATCACTTATATTTAATTAAAAGTACAATTTATGTAATTTACCATCCCATACCAATAACGAAAAATTTCAACTACGGTGAGGAAGATACTGCAGAATTGAATTAAGCCTACAATTTATTCCCGGCAAAAAGCAATCGGTTTTAAAAGCGAGTTAATTGAACTTAAAGAATGGCAATATATATTTTTACTTCCACTTACGAAGTAAAAAGAAGGTATTGTCATTGCGAAAACTTTCGGGCATCATATTGCAACGAAAATATCCATTTTGACCACTATCGAATGCAATTTAACGATGTTTTTGCCTGACATTCGTATGTAAGGACAGAATAAAGGACTCTT
>KK122214.1:213467-231779 GCA_000611955.2 Stegodyphus mimosarum
CCCCCCCAAAATATAAAACTGACTTAAAATGGATCCTGAAGAGATTTTTTCGTGGCGACTGTGCATACCTACGTATGTATCTCGCATAACTCAAAAACGAGTAGCCTCAGAACGTCGAAATTTTGTATATAGGACTGCGATAACATGTAGATGTCCACCTCCTATTTTGGTTGCAATCGGCCACACCAAAAGTATATACATACATATATACTGACTACCAATAAGTATTTGGACACCTATGCAAATGACGATATCTGCGGTCCTAAGGTACGTCACGGACTCCGCCGGTATATATCGTGTAGGAAACAGCATCGGCTTTAGTCGCATGCAAGATGCCTCGCAGTTCGGAGCTCTCTGATTTCGAGAAAGGTATAATTATCGGGTATCACAAATGTGGCCGATCCTTAAGGGACATATCCAGCGATCTGAAGTACCCAAAATCGACAGTGGCCTATGTGATTAAAGAACTGGAAGGTGAGCGGCGATTGTCGGAATGTGCCCCGAGTCGGCAGACCAACGAAACTAAGAGATAGAGACCGACGAGTGCTGTCCAGAGAAATTCGAAAGAACCGCACCCAACCGATGGCCCTCCTCCGCGGACAGTTTCAACAGGCATCCGGGAGTTTTGTTTTAATGAATACCATCCGTAAGGGAGCACATCTGCTTGGGTTTCGTGGTCGTGCTGCTGCCCATAAGCCTTTGATCACAAAGTCCAACCGCGCTGCTCGGTTAATGTGGTGCAAAGCACATCGAAATTGAACCGTAGATCAGTGGAAAGGGGTTCTTTGGAGTGACGAATCAAGGCTCACTCTTTACGGTTCGGATGGCAGGGTCTGGCGTCTACCTGGAGAACGTCTCCTGCTAGAATGCATTGTGCTAACAGTCAAGTTGGGCGGAGGTGGAATTATAGTCTGGGGGTGTTTCTCCTGGTAAAGGCTGGGACCCTTGGTCCCCATTCTTGGTAAGCTCAACTCCGATGCCTACTGCACTATTTTGGATGACAATGTGCTTCGTACGTTGTGGCAGTTTTACGGGTTGGACCCCTGTTACTTTCAGGATGACAATGCCAGTTGTCATGTTTCGACGTTAACCAAGGCTTGGTATGGTGCCAATGGAGTTCATCGAATGGACTGGCCTGCCCAGAGTCCAGACCTGAACCCTATCGAGAACCTCTGGGACGAGTTGAATCGCCGAATTCAGGGGTGCACTACCCGTGCAAAATCGATGAAGGAACTTCTATGTCTTCTCCAAGCCGAGTGGAAGAAAATACCACTAGCTGTCATACAAAGACTTGTGGAAAGCATGCCCCGGATGCTCCACGCTGTAATTACCTCTCGTGGAGGCTCTACCAACTATTGATTTTGAATAAAGTTAGTTTTTATTTTCTATCACAGGTGTCCAAATACTTATTGGTAGCCAGTGTATATACATATATATATCCACTCTGTTACTCGGATCAGTGGGCTCAGTTTCTTTATTCTTACATGTTTGTAAATTGTGCATTTTTTGCTTTAAAAGTAATTGAATTATGTTGTTGCTATCGTCCGGTTAAGGTTTTTATGTCTTTATTTAACCTACATATTATAGTTGTAGAATTTCAACAATTTAAAAGTTGTTAAAGTGCGGCTAAGCCTAATGTTTTTGACCTTATCGGCCATATTTGTTTACATTTGAACCTTAGCAGAACAGTGAATTTGTTACCAATCTAGAGAAACTAAGCTTCGGAACAGCAAAGACGTTTTATTATTGCGAATTAAATCATACTTAATCCGTTCTGGAATTCATTCGAGGAAATAACTGTGTAAGATTTACTTCATAATTTTTAACGTAGATATTTTGAGTTTTTGTGTACTTCTACCTCGTCGCGAAGTGAGAACTGAATTAATTGAATTAGAAATACGGAACCGCCTGTGAAACACTGTTTTTTTTCTATTTTTGTTTAATTTCTTTTACGCATCGTTTCAGATTTATTATAAACTGCTGGCCACCGTAAATGCAACAGCCTGAAAAAAGCATGCAAATACCATGAAATTTAGAACATGCATTAGCGGAGGTGAGATATGCAAATGATTAAAATTTCAGTGCAGACGCACGTCACGCGCGGCTGTAGCGCCACTTCAAAGCGCTATTTAAGGCTTGGAGTTTTCGACAATTTCAAGTTCTGCAATTGTCTTTTTTTTGTGATTTTTTTCAAAAAGAAACGATTAATTATGGCTCTTAGTAAACAGCGCTCATCGTTTGATCAAGTATCCGAGTTCGACAGAGGGAGGATAGTGGCCTACCGAGAGTGTGGATTATCTTTAAGAGAAATCGTCGTGTTGGATGAAACCAAACAACTGTAATGCGGATATGTGACCGTTGGATGTAGGAGGGTATGACGGACCGACGTGTTCGATCGCATCCACCTCAGTGCACCACATCAGGTGATGAAGGAACATGGTGCGTATGGCACTGACGGATCGCTCAGTCACATCGCGAATCATAGCACAGCACATTCAGTCTGTAAGGCATCATCCAGAGTCTGCGCGTACCATTCGACGCCGCTTACAGCCGAGTGGTCTGTCCGCAAGACGTCCATTGCTTCGTCTACCCTCGATACAGAACCACAGACGTCTCCGCCGCAAATGGTGCGATGAAGGAAGGATGTGGACGGCAGAATGGAATGAAATTGTCTTTACTGACGAGTCACGCTTCTGTCTGTAACACCACGATGATCGGATTTGAGTCTGAAGACACCGTGGAGAGAGGACGTTGAACAGCTGCGTTATGCACCGCCACACGGGTTCTGCGCCGGGTATTATGGTATGCCGCGGTATTGGATATTACTCTTGCAGTCCTCTAGTACGCATTGCCGGTACTTTAAAAGCCAGCGCTACATCTCCGAGGTGTTGGAGCCAGTTGTCCTTCCTTACCTTCAGGACTTGCCCACAGCCATATTTCAACAGGATTATGCGCTACCACACGTGGCACTCATTGTCCAAGGGCTCTTCGTCAATCGCCAGATTGAATTGCTTCCCTGGCCGGCTCTCTCTCCGGATCTTTCGCCGATAGAAAACATGTGGTCCATGGCTGCTGAACGATTGACTCAGATTACATCCCATGCTGCCACACCAGATCAACTTTGGCAACGTGTGGAAGCTGCTTGATCTGCTGTACCCCAAGAACAATGCCGAGGCCTGTGGCAGCGGTGATCTCCAACAATGGCGGCTACTCTGGCTACTGATTCTGGAAGGAATCACACTTCACAGAAGTCTATAAATTTAATCATTTAATACTTGGTCAACATGTTATCTACTAAATAAATCTTGTTATGATATCTCTTGTCTTTCTTAGTGTTGCAATTTGGGTGGCCAGCAGTGTAGTATTTGAATAGGACATGTGACAACGATTGGATAATTTTTCAGATGATGTACATAATGTTTGTGCATTCTGAGTTATAAAATGAATGCGATGTACCGCTGCTAAGTGAATCTAGGGCCAGAGTGTCGCTATGGTAAACGAATATAGTGGATTTTAAAGAGTGCATTTATTCTGTTGTGGTTTATGCGCTATCGAAGAAGTAGATTTATTTAAATCCAATAAGTTGAAATGAAGTGCAAAATGCGTATAATTTAATATTCCGTACAAGGAAGTCATGAGGTGTATACATAAGATTTGTTTCAGGTAGGACATTGTTGTTGTTTCTACACAAAAAGGTAAATGCAGTATTTCAGTGCGCGATACAATAGAAGTGCAACAGAGTACAATTAATAGCTCGCCTTTATTCGTCTGATTCTGAAAATACACTGAATACCTTAGTAATTAAAAGAAGAAACAGCTACAGTTTGAATGTATAAAAGATAAATATCTGACGCTGACGCTATACGACTTCCTCGTACGGCCTATTAAATTATGCATATTTTTTGCTGTACTTCATTTAAACATATTTGCTCGAATTTCAGTTTTTTGATTCAATCATTTCAGTTCTCATTTCGCGGCAAGGCAAAAGTACATAAAAACGCGAAATATCTTCATAAAAATTGTAATTGCAATTTTTATTTAATCTACATATTATAGTTGTAGAATTATCAACAATTTAAAAGTTGTTTAAGTGCGGCTAAGCCTAATTTTTTTGGCCGTATCGGCCATATTTGTTTACATTTGAACCTTAGCAGAACAGTGGATTTGTTGCCAGTCTAGAGAAACTAAGCTTCGGAACAACAAAGATGTTTTATTATTTCGAATTAAATCATACTTAATCCATTCTGGAATTCATTCGAGGAAATAACTATTTAAGATAAGTGTAATAACTGTGAAATAACTGTAAGTTTCTATGCAAAAGCTAGTAATTCGGTAGCGGGGAAGAGGATAAAATCTTTTCGTGCGCCATTCTGAATGTTAACTTTTAGTACCACTGGAGAAAAAGACACAGAAGTTAGCGCACCAACTGACTTAATTCACTGTTCTGCTAAAAGTTTCACATGTAAACAAATGGTGGTGGTCTTCTTAGGATTCGTACCACTTAAACTCTTGATAATTCTTCAAGTATCGCATGCAGATTAACTAAAAGCATGAAAACCTTAATCGGAACACCATAATTTCACTTATTTTAGAGTTATACGAGATGCATAGGTATGTACACACATCACGAAAAAGTTCTCTCCTGAATCCATTTTAAATCTATTTTACAATCCGTTTCGGGAAAAAGAGTTCTTGATTCTGTCTGTGCGCATAGATGTCACCCAAAAACATCGTTTAAATGGATTCGAGAGCGGTCAAAATGGATATTTTCGTTGTAATATGTTACCCGAAATTTTTCGCGATTACAGTACTACCTGAACTTCGAATAAGGAAGTTAAAAAAAAAAACTGCACAGAGGAATTTTAATGTAATTAGCATTAATTGTAACAGGAGACGGTAACACTATTAGGTATTTTCTCTTTCGTTTCTGCATGCCTCTGTGGTGTAGCAGTAGCACACTCGGGGTGTACTCGAGAGGTCCAGGTTCGAGTCTCTGTTCGGGCACCACTCTAGAGTCATTACGATATTTTTGAAGCAGGAGAGGGGGGATGAGCAATGCCCTCGCCGGGACGTCGACATAAAAATGTTTTATTCTGTTAAGTGTTCTCACTCCTCGCTTTGAAATCGTTGAGTTTGTTAATTAAAAAATTTTAAATATTAAAGATTTGTAAAATATAAAATAGGCTGTGAAACTAATTCCAAATTCGGACTTCTAGGTGCCCATGTTCGAGTGGAGGACTATAATTATCAAAACTGGATATTTCCAGGTACTGTTGTTTTTTCGCAATGTGAGAAACATACATACATTCATGCGGATTCTTCACTAGTTAATTTCTTTTAATATAATACAGAGGCTGTTCGCACATTTTTTAGACGATGTACATTGTATTTAAAAAACTAAATTACGTAAAATTCTTGTGTTTTAAATGTTTTATTTGACATCCCTTATTCTGAACTATCTTTCGACACCGCAATTTCCAGCATAATAATGCCTCTTGAAGTGTCAGAAGAGGTATTCTATTCCATTCCTCCCGAACAGCTTTCCAGAATCCTGCTAGGGTTTGGATAATGCACTTTTTAAAAGTCCAAAAGCACAAAAATCCATAGGTGACACTTCGAGAGATTGAGTAGGGATATAAGTGAAGGGTATGGCCTTGATACCAATTTTTTGTTCCATTTCTTTTAGGAAATTTACGGTGGATTTTTGATGTGGGACTGCTAGCTTTGTCCCGATGGAGTCTCACAGATGGATGGCACTGTGGGTAAAGCGATGGTATTTCGTTCAGAAAAATGGACGATAAAATATGTTCCTGACAATATTTGGAGTTAATCTTCACATTTTTCTGCACTCTCTTTATTTTTAACTTACGATTATGAGAAAAACCAGCAACAATCAGGAATTCCTTAGAAAAACTTTCTTTCGATTCTTTGAACCATGTACTTAAATTTTTTTTTCTATTCTTTTATGATAATAAAGGGCTCTTTTTTGTTACAATCATTTAAATACACCCATGCTTCATCTATTGTGACGATTGTTTTCCATTTTTCTTTGGATAAGTGTTTCTCATACAGATTTCTGCAGCGTGTGCTGCGTCGAGCGATATGCTTGGAAAGAAGACGATGCACATTGCGTTTTTTCGCTTTCTTAAGATTGAAATCGACGTTTATCATTTTGCTTACAGTGGGCGCCGAGCATTTTAATGATTTTGCAACTGTCTTTTGACTCGGAGGATTTTCTTTTAACATTAAACAACGTACCTTTGCAGTAGTCGAAGATGTCTGTTTTTTTCTGGGTTACTTGTTAGGAATTTTTGTCCCACTTGAGGCTCCAATTTGATGTTTTTTTTCCTTTCTTGTTGATGATATTACCTATCGACGGTTTAAGATATCACAAAACCATTTTGAATGAAAACAACTTTCAAGCCACAGACGATAATTTTGACTTTTAAAACATAGTACATTTGCAATTACTTCTTTTGTAGTAAACGATTTTTTACTACCGCTTACCAAAATCGTCTAAAAAATGTGCGAACAGACTCTGTACATTGCGATAATGCTTGATGGCAACAATTTGGAGAGTGATAAAACGCATTTAAGTGTTTTGACGCAAAATGTCATTTCGAAACTAGTATCCCATTCGGAACTAACGTCGCTTATGGGCTAAAAAGACCTTCTTTATTCTGAATTGTCTATTGCTATTAAGGGGTTTCATTGTGGTCTGCTGGCACCTAGTTTGTGAGTGATATTAGGTTTCATTGCAGTTATTTAAAGCTAGTTTTAGTCAAAAAGTTGTACGTTAATAAATAGAAGTGGGTGGGAACTATATTTTTTGTTGTAATCTCTCGTTCGAGACTTTTGGTTGTTATTTTGCCAACACAATTACTAATTATTGATTCGTGGCACAGGTAGGTACTCGATCATTTTAGTCGGACAGGATTTTTATGTCAGTCCCGGGGGCAAAGCTATCTCATTTGGGTGTTTAAAAGCCGTAATAATATTCTACTTTTAACGAAAGATTAGAAAGATCAACAGGAAAGTGAGACAGATACCACGTTTTGGTGTTAATTGCCGTCAGCGCCATCTGGCACAGACTTCAATCTCTTCATTCCAATCATGTGCTTCTGATAATCCGCAAAGCTTAGAATCCATTTCCACTGCAGTAGTTGAATTTTAAACGAGTTACTAAAGGAAATGGCATATATTGCACAATCCGGAGCACTGTAAAGCTTATTAGTAACCATCGCCCTGCTGGCTGTAACGTACGTTAAATCAATAAAGATAGCATAATCTTCTTAATTGGTAGACTGACTCGAACCCACTCTGAGATAACTAATGGCCTTCCAGGCTGTATGGCACCGCCCCGGCACCTCGTGCGAAAACACGGGGCGCCACTGGAATTAATGCTCCATTAGTCTCTCTCTCTGCATTAACAAAAATGAACCTGAAAGTTAAAAGCGGATGCAGAAGTTAAGAAATGCTTTTAAACGAAAGCGTTTTTTTCCTTTTTGTTTTTTGCTTCTTCTTCCATGCTTCTAACTTCACTAGGGTTTTAATAGATGCAGAAACTCAACTCGAAATGCTTCTCTGACGTAGCCAATGAAGGTAAATGAGACGAAAACTATTTTACGTGAATTTAAATCAAATTGTAAACTAACCCTTTCTGAAAATTTTAAAAACAAAATGATACGACAGAAGAAATTTTAGAAAACGTCACTGAATAGAATTCTCGACAGAACATGGTCAAGAAATCTAGATACTTTATAAGGTATTTCTCCCGCCTTCTCCGCATGCCTTCGTGGTGTAGTGGTCTGCATGCTCGACGCGTAACCGAGAGGTCCGTGGTTCGATTCCCGGCGAAGACGTTGCTTATTTTTCATGTCTCCTGCTTCGTAATAACCTAATGTCTCTACAACTTTGGCTCGTTAGTCTGGTAAGCAATTCGCAAAGAGAAAAGGCAGCAAAACTTTTGTTTTAAATCGGAAGTTCGTGGGTGTTGCAGGTACAGGTAGAAGCTAGGTCCGCACCTCCGTAACACACATGTGATTAAGGTATTCCTGAACCTAGCTAATTTTTTATTTTCCGGCCCAATTTTGCACGAGCCCCGGGGGGGGCCATCTCCGAGGGTCTTCCAATTCGCTTCCCTACCATCAACCTCTCGAGAGGACTTTCGACTCGCCGTGTATTTTCAGTGCCCCCATGCCACATGGACACTATACGCTTACAAACATCCATGCCTTCTCAAAGATTCGAACCCAGGCCAATAGGTACAGCAGTCGGTGTCATCAACTACTATACCGGCAGGGCGGAAAACGAGAATCTTTGCGGTTCACTTCGCAACAGGCTATTCGCGTCACTTATTGTCGGTTTCTAATTGTGCTCACTTATAACTATTCGCTTGCCTTCTTTCGATGGGATCTTCTCGTTGGCGCAGTTACTTGGCGATATTTGTAGTTGTTTCATTATCTTGCTTACGTTTTCTCTTTGTCGTTTTGTTTTAATTAAAAATCTTTTCAAAGGCGGGAGGTTTGTCGTTTATCGGCACCTCTCGTGGTTTTCTTCTGTAAGGCCGCAATTAAATACATAATGGTCGGGGTCACCTCTTTCTCCTCATACGCTTGTATCTGTGTTTGTGATGTTTCTTTCGGGAAAGTATGTTGGAAAAGGGCCGTGCCTCGTCATATAACAGTACTTTAGAAATGGGTCGTTATGTAATTCTTTAGTGTTTATCTTCGGAAACAAAGAAAATTCGTCTTATTTTAAAATATTTAAGGGATTTATTATCATCAGGAAACATGAAAAATAAGCAACGCCGTCATCGAGATTCGAATCTGGATCTCTCGATTACGCGCCGAGTGTGCTACCATTACACTACATTACGCGAAGGCACGCTGCAAGGAACGAGAAAATACCTTGCAACTTCATTAATATCTTGATTTAATATAGCTGAAGCATTTGCAATTACATTAATAAAAAATAACAATTATTCCTGATTTGTGTTCAATTTTAATTCCTTGTACGAAGTAAAAAGGAAGTATTGTAATCGCAAAAAATTTCGGGTATCATATTCAAACGGAAAATATCCATTTTGACCGCTATCCAATGCAATTTAACTATGTTTTTGCATGACATCTGTACGTAAGGGCAGAATACAGGACTCTTTTTCCTCCTCAAAAAATTATGAAACGGATTTAAAATGGATTCTGAAGAGATTTTTTCGTGACGTCTGTGCATGCGTACGTACGTACATATGCACGTATCTCGCATAACTCAAAAACGAGTAGCCTCGGAACGTTGAAATTTTGTATATACGACTGCTATAACATGTAGATGTGAACCTCCTATTTTGGTTGCAATTGGCCGCACCAAAAGTATATAAATATATCTATAAATCCATCCACTCTGTTACTCGGCTGAATGAACTCAGCTTCTTTATTCTGATATGCTTACAAACTGTGCATTTCTTTGCTTTAAAAATGATTGAATTATGTTATTCTTATCTTCCAGTTAAGGATTTTATGTCTTTAGATAACTTGCATGTTATAGTTGTAGAATTATCAAAAATTTAAAAGTTGTTCTAATGCGGCTAAGCCTAATTTTTTTAGCCATAGCGGCCATATTTGTTTACATTTGAAACTTAAAAGAATAGTGGCTCCGTTCCAATATAGAGAAACTGAGCTTTGCAGCAACAAATATAACGCCATCTTCTATTATTGCGAATTAAATCACGCTTAATCCATTTTGGAATGTGTTCGAGGAAATAAGTGTTTAAGATTTACTTCGTTATTTTTATTATAGATATTTTGAGTTTTTATGTATTTTTGTTTTGTTGCGAAATGAGAACTGAATTAATTGAATGAGAAATAGTGAGCCGTCTGGGAAAAATTCTTTTTTTTTTTGTTTGTTTAATTTCTTTTATACAGCGTTTTAGATTTATCGTAACATTTGAATAGAACATGTGGCAACGATTGGATAATTCTTCAGATGATATATATAATTTTTGTGCATTCTGAGTTGTAAAATGAATGCGATGTAACGCTGCTAAGTGAAACTACTGCCAGGGTGTCGGTGGGGTAAACGAATATAGTAGATTTTAAAGAGTGCATTTATTCTGGTGTGGTTTATGCGCTGTCGACGGAGTAGATTTATTTCAATCCAATAAATTTAAATGAAATGCAAGAAAAAATGCGTATAATTTAATATTCCGTACATAGAAGTCACATGGTGTATACATCACAGATGTTTTTAGAATACTCTCACACAGGAAATAATGAATCCTTACATGCTGATTAATTAGGATGTTTCACATTGTTTGAAACATGCATCTTAGATTTAAATAACTAAATCTGCTTCTCTTGATTTTTTCATTAATCAGAATGCCCTATAAGAATGAAACCGATCTTCTAAAAAATTCGCCTTTTTTTACTTTTCTTGAATCTCGGATTAAGAATCGTAGTAAATTACCAAAAAAAAAAGGGGGTTGAACATTATGGGTAGAAATATAATATTCACTTTGTTTATTGGCATCATGTATTGTGTAGAAGTTCCCAGTAGCAGGGATGATCTAAGATGTAATAATCAGTTTTTCATGTGTTTGTAATTTTAAATTTTTAACAAATATTCTAATTCTGTTTCAACAGGTTTTAAGATATCGTTTACAATTTATTAATGGATAATTTCTGTTCCAAATAACAAATAACACAAGAACAATTTAAATAGGACACGGGTACATGTTATTTAGTAAATTATAGAGTTACGTTTGGTAAAGGCTGTGATTATTATTGCAATTTTTGCTCTGGCGTAAGTATTCATCATTGAGAAATACATGGAATAATTAAAAACTGCGCGTCGGTTACTTAAATGAAAAATATTTTCACGTAAGGTTGCTTTCAATAAGATTATCAATATTTTTTTTAAATTCTCCTCGATTTAAAAAAGATAACACGAATCTTCTCATCGATGGAAAAGATTTTTTTAAAGCTGCTAAGTTCTTCTGTGAAATTAATATTCAGGATATAGAATAGCTAATCTAAATTCGGCTCATCGTCTTGGGGTTAAAAAAATAATTTCACACGAGGGCGTAACAAAAGATTATGAAATAAAAAAGGACTGGAGAGAATCGTAATTAGATTATCACTCCTCCAACACAAAACAAAAAGGCGCGGAATTACGGAACATAAAGTTATTATTTTTAATTATTCTTTAGGTTCTTTTTTTCCAAGACGGCAGAGGCGAAGTGTGCATTTTTTTGAAATTTTATTAATTTTTTTCTTTTATCACTTTGGAGTACGTAAAAAGAATTCAAATAAATACCAGTGAGGTGAATATTTAAAATTTTATCATCCGATGCTTTAGGAAATGAACCGCGTAAACAAATAAATATTCAAAATTTAGAAAGGTCAAAGCTTAGAACTCTCTCGAGTTGTTGCACATGCAAATGATTGCAAGGAACGTAATATCTTTATATCCCCCCCGTCCAGTGAAAATTATATCTTGAGGGTCAGAAAAGAAATTCGTGAAATAAAGAAGAAAATTTGATTAAGTGTAAAAATAAATAAATAAAATAAAAAAAAACCCTCTTCGGGGTCATAAATTGAGTTAGTTTAAACAAGAGGATTTAAAGGTGCGATTTATTCGTAACGATTTTACACCGTGCATCGATCTATGGAACTAGTGTTCGAATGTTTTCGAAACGATTAAGAGAGAAACACAATAAGCTTATGATAATCAATAATTTAAGCTTATGATAATAAAAAATTTCAGGTAAAAAGGAATTTACTCATCCATTCAAGACCTAAAAATATTGCCGAATATTGAATTTTTTTGAATTATTAGAATTTATTCCACTTTCTGTTGTCTAAAGAATAGTTGGGCGGACATTCCTCGATCAGTGGGCATTATTCTAATCATAAATGTTTGTAATTAACATTTTTTTCTAAGCAGAGACATAGAATCCGTCATTTTGAAAGCTCAATTGAGAGGTTATAATGTAGAGTCGTTAAGATTTTTTTATGCTGGAGATTTGAAAAATATGCAATGCCCTCGCCGGGATTTGAGCCTCGACCTCTAGAATACGCGCGGAGTGTGCTGTCATTACAGCACGAAGGTCTGCAGAAAGAAATGAGAAATTTTCTTATATGCTTTTAAAGGCTGGCAGGGGATTAAGGAACCAATCGCCAAATCCTGGTGGTGAAGAATCATTATTCTTTGTTTACTTTTGAAGCAAGAGGCGCGAAAAAACGTGCAGTGCCCTCTCCAGGACTCGAATCTGGACTTCTCGAATACGCGCCAAGTGTGCTAACCCTTACACCACGAAGGCATGCAGAAAGGATTAAGAAAATACCTTATACTAATAGAAGAAGACGAATAAAACACTGTCAGACACCATCCCTTAAGCTGTTTCGATCCCAGCTGGGATTGTTGAAAAGAAATCACATTTTAAATGTTGTGACCGAGAATAAAATTTTCCTAACATATTATCCTACCCGAAATCTTTCATAGGCGTCTAAGATAGAACCAAAAGACAGTGATAGCACTGTTGCTAACTTGCAACAATCTATTTCTATTATTGGTTGCATTCCATATCAACCTGTGAATAATCATGACACGAATCATTATGGTGAGTTTGTGTTGCTGAGTAACTTCTTGTTATGATTATTGGAGGTAGTATGTTGTAAATTCAAAAACCAAAATAAGAATCTCACAAATATTTATAATACATTCTGCTCGACAAAAGTGTCAGGACTGAGTGTTCTGTGCATACTTTTGGCGAACATATTCGTGAAGTAGTTAAAATCCTGATCTTGAACAGGGAGCTGAATGCAGCTATGTTCTGTGGTAGAATACTGTGGTTAAGTGGTAGAAGAACTGCACTTAAGAATGATTTAAAATCCTCTTTTATTAAACCACTATTATTTACAGCCACTTCCCAACTCGTGAGGGATAACAGAAAATAATGACCGCACTTGGGTCTAACTTGAACAATCAAATAATTTAAAATAAAAATAGAAATTAAGTAGTCGTTGTTCACAGAGCTATGAACGCGAGGTTGGTCTCCATGCTAAACGATCCATGGTGCGTAGCAGGATTTAGCTAATACTAACGCACTTAGATTATTTCAACATGTAATAGCGTAACAGCGCTAAGGCTTAGAATTTAAATACTAGCTAGTCAGGCGAACGTCGAACAGAGCCGCAGTGATCTGAGACTAAAAGCTCTCTCACCCTGAGAAGTTCCTCGCTAACCTTTAAATACAAACTTGGCTCCACCTCAAATTAGCATAAAGCCGCAACGCGCGCTCATTCTAACGGGAAGTTGAAATAAGAACTCATAGGAAAGGGAAATTAAAGTAAAACTTTGTTAGTTTAAACTAAAACCTTACAAAATAATACATATTATTGCGTGCGTACGGGTTCGTAATAGACTGAATGCACAAGTCTAATAATAGATTAATAAAATTAATTTTTTATCAAAAGAAATATTTCAGAACGTTTGAATTTTCTACAGAACATTCGTACAAGGGTTCACAGTGTCAGACAGTATAAATAGTATTAACACTTCGAACTACTAAGAACCTTAAACACAACGCAATGCAAAGGGCGTCTAAAGAGGAGGCTAATTCGGATTTATTTCAGTTCGGGCGGAAATACAACTCGCAACAACAATAACTAAGCAACTCAGAGCAGTTGCCTTCTCTTCTTAAATAGTTTTCAACCGGCCGACGAGAAATTTCTAGAGCTTTCTGCTTCTCGAAATTACTAGAAAGCAATAAGAGTATGGGATTACGGTTACAGCTAACATAGCGGTCAATTACAGTTATTCAGTGACAATACTAATTACGGTGATACAAGGACAGGACCAAAATGTCGTCAAATATTCGCCAAAATTGGCGACTTTAAGCGATTTCTCGCAAATAAAATCGTCAAAACCGTTCCCAGCTTGGCGATATCTCCCCAAATTACCGAGATACCCATTTAGTCCATGTTAAATGCACTTGCCTCTGTATTCTTACTTTTCCAGCATAGCTTTCTCTTAAAATTTGTCTCGTGCTACGTTACACAGAAAAATATAACAATTTTACTTATAATTCTACTACATTTACCTATCTAAGTACAAAATTCGTAACAATATATTATTACTTAGGTATGATACGTTGAAATAATATTCATCACATGTTTCTGTTATTTTCCATTTATTGTTCTTGAAGAAAAATTTACAGAATTTAAGAATTAATAATTACAGAATTTAAGTAATTCCATTTCTTTATCCCAGTGACTTTCAAATATTGAAACTTCGTCAAGATAAATCAACAAGTCATCTTTTGAAAAATATCATTGCGATCTTTGAAACAATGATGTTTGATTAATGTACCGATTGTACACATTTTCAACGTACTCCTGCGGAGTCCCGTGACGTTTCATATACGAGCTGTTGCGGCTGTGTGTCTCTTGAAAAGAGCTGTTTCTAAGTCAAACCCACTAGGATTGATGCACTCCGGAAAGTAGTGGAAGAGGAATGGAAACAGTACCTTTGGAAATTTTATAAAAAATCATCTCTTTTATCACAGAAATCATGATGCAGATTTATAGTTCAGAAAAGGGCTATCAAATCAGATATTATTAAAACTGCTCCTTACATTTTAGACATCAATTAAAAGGCCCGAAATCATTCTAAAAATGTATAAACACCTTTTGTGTCAGTGTGAAATAGTTTTGACGTATAATATTAAAGCTTCGCCAATCATTTCGGCTTTATCATTGATGGTGGACCATGATTACGTGTTGATCAAAACTAATTATTAAATAGATATATACGGGCTCAGCAAAGATGGATATTTTGAGCATCTGTGAAATAAGTTAAAAATAACTGAAAAGTTTATTTCAGTATAATAAAGTGTGGTATTTGCTGCGTAATTTATTTATTATTAATTTAAAAATGCTTTTAGGAATCATGAATAAACCTGCATATTTAAAACGAAACGGGTTTGATTTTTAGTATGATTAATTTAATAAAAATTTTGCCATGGAAGGGAAATATTCAACTTTGGTGAGCTTAAATCATTACAAATTCATCTCTTCTTAATGGTATTGATCGCAAAACGTTACTGCTAACCTTCATGTTACATTGAAGTTAGTGACAGTTCAGATGGCGAATGAAATCTCAGAAAGTTTTCCTTAAAACGAATTCATATATTTTAGAGCATCAAAATTCATTTCATTAATATACGCAGAGCTGCTTTTAGTTCTATAAATTCTGTTTGAAACACTGAGGTACTAGGATGAAGCCTATTAGTGGATTATGTCACTGTCCATTGCACACTTGGCACTGCCAGTCCCGAGCTCTCCTTTGGAATCGTGGAACCATCAGTATAAACGGCTGACGATTGTTATGCAAGTGGAGGATTATATCTTGCTTCTATATCGATCTGCTGGCAAGGGGAGTGGGCAATGTGATTCTCGTAGTCCGAGTATATATATGTCTTACTCCAAATAGCAACGTCTTGTTTTAGTCTGATCACTCTCACCACATCACTCTCGCTGTGTACTACCAAATGCAGGGGCGGACGACTTGCCAATATATTTAATGCAGTTGTTGGAGAGGTACGAAATCCTTTGCAGATGCCCAGAAGAAATGCGTTGAGGTCAATGCTTGTTGCACGCTAATCGTGACATTGACGCCCCATATGGAGACTCCATGAAGTGCTTATGCGCTCAGCGACGGTGGCATTCCATACCTTGAGCATCTGCGAGGAGACACCCTAGCTAGAAGCAACTGCTCTTCGCATTGTGTTGGACAGTTTACGCAATCTTTCTTTAAGGTCCTTGGTGTGAGGGAACCAGGAGAATCTGTCGTCTATAATCACACCCAAGTAGCGGAAATGTCTCAGGAATTGTATATTTCTGCCGTGGAGGTTTACGCACGGGGTACGCTCGTGCCTTTTTCCTGGGCTCATCAGTATTCCTTTTGTTTTTTGCTCTTGAATTATGAGCTTATGTTCATTAGCCCAGCGGACTATTTTGCATAACGCTTTTTGGGAATTTACCTCATAACTTTTACGGCTGTCTCCATTTGAACCAAGCAAGAAGTCGTCAGCATAGACTGTTATTTCTAATGTTTCATCGTCATCAAACAGGTTGAGCGCCATGTCTGCTACCAGGTTCCACAGAAGTGGACCTAGGCAGGAGCTCTACGGACAGCCTTTCGTCACCTTTTGCATGTAGATGCCTCCGTCCGTTCGGGCCACGGCCCATTTGCACTCTACTTCTACAACAGAAACAAAGCCTCCTCTGACAGATATATATGGGGAAGCATCGGAGCACTACATCTTCAACTGTCCAATGACGTCTGTTCACCATATCCATCATCCAGGCAACCCAGGTCTAGAATTCAGGCGATTTCTAATCAAGCACCGAAAAACATTTAGTTAGATAAAGAACATCATCGACTACCTACCTCCACAGACAAGGACTCAATATGTTCCACCCTTAATCTTATAACCCTCTCATTCTGCAATAACTTCAGAGTGCCATTGTTATCTCCACCAAACTGACTTCAGTCTTCATTCATATCTGTGCCTCACCTCCATATCATGATATTGTATCTATTTATTATTACAAACTTTATTGTAACTCACTTACCTATAAACATTACCATCACCAACTGTAACAATATGCAACTCTGTATATCGAAATGTATAACATCTGTATGATCGCATATCACCTTTAATTCTCAATAAATACGGAAAGGTAGTACACCGGGGCAATACCATTTTTGCGCATAGCGATGATATGGCGCCCCCTGTACTTGTTCCTGTCCTGTCCTGTCCGTCCGTTGTAGCTTGAATTCGTCTTTCACTCAGGTAGCTGGAGATCAAATCGAATAAAGTTTTGGGGCAATTGATATGTTTGAGACATAAGGTATTTTTCTCGCCTTCTTAGCGTGCCTTCATGGTGTAGTGGTCAGCACACCCGGCACGTATTCGAGAGGTCCGTGGTTTGAGTTCCGGAGAGGGCATCGCTCATTTTTCTTCTCTCCTGCTTCGAAATAACCTAATGACTCTACAGATATATATGGAAAAATATAGCTACATTATTCGCGAAGCTTAAAAAATTATTTTACTAGTATTGATTCCAGAGTAGATCCGCTAACTTTAAATTTTCACTAATTCGCTATTAGCGTTATCTGTTTATGTATCTAGGAATAGTTACCATTCTTAAGAATCTAACGCTCGCAACATATTTTCTTTTTTGCTGTAAATCTAAATTAAAATACATGTTAATTTGAAGAACCTAATACTAATCTACAATAAACATACATGTGAAAAGGAACACCACACACAAGAAACACACGCGAAGTATTCCTTTTACGCATCCATCATGTTTTGCGGTAATACTGAATACATACACAAACCTCATGAGTTATGCAAAGTTATTCTAATCAACGGCATAACAGTTTTAAAATTTTCATTACTTTTCTCCTTCAGTTCGGATAGCATGCTAAGAGATTAAGGAAGGATTTAGTTATTTTTGCCTTCTCAGTTTTCCGAAAGCGCCTCGTCTCTCTCCGTGAACTCGTAATAACTCTCTTCAAATCTAATTAACGGACGAGTTTTTCAGTTTTTAATTAATTGCACTCATTTTGAAAAGAGCTGCAAATGGAAAGTTTCGAGCGAGTTGTCAGTATTTTCTCGAAGAAAAAACAGATAATTCTTAAAGGACAAATTGGATTAGGAATAATAGTTCATGTTGAACACCAGACATTTCTACTTTCGTGACTTATGTTGTTATTATTATATTTTATTTCTTCCATTTTTATTTGGAAAAGTTATAATACATATTAGCCAGACCATTTTTCTATTTGGAAATTATAGGTATTGATGTGAGTTTTCTTCGGCGAATTATTAAATGCGAATTGGAAAATACGTTGTCAAAAAAGGAAAAATCAAAATAAAGAGAAAATAATAATTGCAATAATGTCAAGGAACTCTCAATGCGTAACTTTAACGTCAAGTTAGAATTTTATTTATGTAAATCCATAGATGCCCGTTACTGCATAATGGATAAAATTTTCGACCCTTTCCTTTCTAGGAGAACGTAACACCAGAAAGGAAAAGGATATCGCATTTAATATACACTCATGTCCATAAATTAAGGATAATGCAAAATCAGGCAAAGGAAGAGTTAGAAGCAAAACAAATTTGACTTATTTGTAAAGCTTATTTATTAAACAAAAGGTAAAGAGCAAAAAATGATGCTATATGTTTCATATTATTAAAAAAATGAGCGATTTTTTTCTCCCTGGAGCAAATTACAAAAA
>KK122214.1:231809-245554 GCA_000611955.2 Stegodyphus mimosarum
AAAACAAAATTGGTATGATTGTTTCTCTTTCTTGTGAACTCTTATTTCAACTTCCCGTTAGAATGAGTGCGCAATTCGGCTTTATCCTAATTTGAAGTTTAGCCAAGTTTTGTATTTAAAAGGTTAGCGAGGAACTTCTCGGGGTGAGAAAGCTTTTAGTCTCAGATCACTGCGGCTCTGTACGACGTTCGCCTGACTAGCTAGTATTTAAATTCTAAGCCTTAGCGCTGTTACTCTAATACTTATTGAAGTAATCTAAGTCCGTTAGTATTAGCTAAATCTTGCTACGCACCATGGATAGTTTAGAATAGAGGCCAACCTCGCGTTTATAGCTCTGAGAGCAACGACTTCTTAATTTTCTACTCAACTTTATTTTAAATTATTTGATTGTTCAGTTTAGACCCGAGTGCGGTCATTATTTTCTGTTATCCCTTCTGAGTCGGGAAGTGGCTGTGAATAGTGGTTTAATAAAAGGGTAAATTTTTAAACCCTCCTTACGTGCAGTTATTCTTCCATTTACACAGAACATAGCTGCATTCAGCTCCCTGTTCAAAACCAGGACTTTAACATTATCACGACCATGTTCGCCAAACGTATGCACAGAACACTCAGTCCTGACGAATTGTCTAAAAATGTAAGAACAGCCTCTGTATTACATGCATTTAATTATTTTATATATTACGAAGATTCAGTAATATATTAATACGCAAATACATTGGAATAAACGCAATCCTAACGTGGATTCACTAATATAATTTTTTTAAAAATTAGTGCTCAGCAACAAATTCAGGTTACGCTCCTGTTTGGAATAGTATTCATTAGCCACACGGTTATCCCCGTGTTGTTACTAATCACGAATAGATATTAAACCACTACAGACACATTCAACATATCAATGTCAAGTTTACAAATCATGTTATACAAATTGGAAGCAATTTGAAAACTATCACGGAACACTGAACAGCTTAAAATTTTTAGTTCTGTCTGCACCCCCGAAAAGAGTTAATATCAGTATTAACGCATCAAAAAAGGTTACTCGAAACAGATCATTGGGGAATGTTACACAAGATACAGGTATATATTGTTTGGTCATTTTGCAAGTACTCTGTGCATACTTTTGGCGAACAAGGTGGTGATAGTGTTAAAGTCCTGATCTCGAACAGGGAGCTCAATGCAGCTATGTTCTGTGGTAGAATAACTGTGGTTAAATGGTAGAATAGCTGCACGTAAGAAGGATTTAAAATTACCCTTTTATTAAACTACTACACTCACGTTTGTGAAAATTGCAACACCAAGAAGGAATCGTCATAATTGAATGCAATTTAATACACAGTTGAGTGGTAGTGGTACAAATAAATGATTAAATGTTCAAAGCAAACAAACAAGAACAAGAGATCAGAATCAGTATTTTGTGTGGCCACCACGCGCCGCAATAAGTGCTGCTACACGACGTGGCATGGAGTCAAACAAAGTTTGAATGTCTGACTGAGGAAGAGCATTCCATATCGTTTGTACGCGTACCCAAAGTTCGTCTGCAGACGCAACAGGACGAGGATCACGAGCAAGACGCCGACCAATGACATCCCACACATGTTCAATTGGCGACATATCCGGGGAACACGCAGGCCAAGGAAGAAGCTGTACCTGCTGCGCTGCAAAGAAGGATTTAACAATCCGAGCAGTATGAGGGCGGGCATTGTCCTGTTGAAATACAGCGCCTGGCAAGCTTTGAAGGAAGGGAACAGCTTCGGGCTGTAGAACTTCACGGATATACCGGTTGCTGTTCAGATTGCCCACAATTCGTAGCAATTGAGATCGTCTATGATATGCTATGGCGCCCCAGACCATAACTCCGGGTGTTCGTCCACTGTGGCGTTCGATAATGCACTCCGGAAGGTGGCGTTCACCGGCATAGCGTCTGACACGAATGCGGCCATCATGGTACCACAAATTAAAGCGGGATTCGTCAGAAAACACGACATGCTGCCAATCAGCACGCCAGTCTCTATGCTGATTGGCCCATTGTAGCCGCAGGCGGCGATGGTCGTGCGTTAGGGGGATCCTGTATAAAGGAGTCCGTGCGCGCAGTCCACACTGCAGCAGACGTCTACGAATTGATGAAGCACACAATGAAACACCTGTAGCTATTGACCACAGTGCTGCCAATTGTCTAGAGGAAGCTGTACGGTCCGTCCGCGCCATGCGGACCAGGTGTCTATCATCGCGAGCTGACGTCACATTTCGGGGTCCACTCCCGGATTTCCGAGTTGTCCGACACTCGTCCGTCCACTGCTTCCAAAGGCGCATCACTGTGCTGCTGTTACGCTGCACACGAGAGGCTACTGCACGATACGACAATCCAGCTTCACGAAGGCCGATGATTCTCCCTCGTTCAAACTCTGTAAGTTGTTCAAATCTCGCTCTCTTTCGTCGACGAGGCATAAGTACAGATTGAGTTAACGTTTACCACTAGCAGATAACCACCGATAACCATACACGCCTCGCTACAGCCGTCTATTTATTCGGATCCATCAGCCGTTCAGAGGGCGCTGCTCAGCATACGCATGCGCTACGGATTTGCAATTCTAATCATTTGCATATCATGCGCTACTTTGCATTTCCTGAAAATTTCAGCTCACTCGTGTAAGTCCTTCATGGTGTTGCAATTTTCACAAACGTGAGTGTATTTACAGCCACTTTCCAACTCGGAAGGGACAACAGAAAATAATGACCGCATTTGAGTCTAAACTGAACAATCAAATACTTTAAAATAAAGCAAGTAGAAAATTAAGAAGTCGTCGCTCTCAGAGCTATAAACGCGAGGTTGGCTTCTATGCTAAACGATCCATGGTGCGTAGCAAAATGTAGCTAATACTAACGGACTTAGATTACTTCAATAAGTATTAGAGTAACAGCGCTAAGGTTTAGAATTTAAATACTAGCTAGTCAGGCGAACGTCGAACAGAGCCGCAGTGTTCTGACACTAAAAGCTTTCTCACCCCGAGAAGTTCCTTGCTAACCTTTTAAATACAAAACTTGGCTCCACCTCAAATTAGCATAAAGCTGAAATGCGCGCTCATTCTAACGGGAATTTGAAATAAGAACTTACAGGAAAGAGAAATTAACATAAAACTTTGTTAGTTTAAACTAAAACATTACAATTTTAGTTTAAAATAATTATTCGATTTATTAAAGAATGAGGGTCTTACTAGTTAATAATAATTTGTTGAGTTGCAAATATAATAGAAGTTTCTGAAATAATCAAATTTGTCAGCCAAAACATTATGTGTGTTATTTACCTCTGGCATTTGTTTAATCGATTACTGTCATTAATTTAAGCGATTAAAAACATCGATTAACAAGCTAAAGACAAATACGAGGAAGCTATCCGACAGTTTTTCATTTGCTTCCGAATCCTTCTTGATAAATTATTGACTTAAAACCTCGATTTATTTTTTGGGCAAGAAAACAGAAGGAAATTAATATTCAAAGGAGATTTTAAATAAGATGCGCGCGTTAAATTAATTTTTCACGTATTATATCCGTTGTCTGGCATCTATAATTAATTGCAAGACCATAAAAAGCGCTTTCATGCAAAACTTACGTTATTTAATTGTACTCTAGGCATTACGTTTCTTAAAAGTGCTTTAGAGATAGAGTTTTCTAAGATTTTTTTTCACTCGCTTTTTGTACTATTTGTTTATTCTTATAATAATAAAGGGCAGAATTTGTTTTCATACTCTTGTTTGTAATGATGACATAATTGCATTTTTCACTTTAACTAGTTCGAATTCACTGTATTAATAGTTTCCGCTTTATTTAATGTAAGTTAATAAATAATCTTGTACATTCTTTCAAAAATCCAACAACTTTGTCTCGAAATTGCAAATTTCTTCCAAATGCGAAGAGAAACTTATTTCGTGGACAATAGTTTTAAAATGCTGCTACTGAATGATGGTTATATGTTTACTAGGTAGCAGCAGCATTTCCAAATTACATTACTTTCGATAATAATAGCTTAATGGTTTAGATAAATTTCAAGATGCATGCGCATGTTCTTTAATAAACGAGCACTAAAGGAAGAATATTGTAAAATGTATATACAGGGTGAATCTAACAACGAGGAAAACTTTACGGTGTGAGAACGCAGCTATACAAGCAATTTGCGTCATATAAAGTCTGCGTGAAATGCAAACGGCGAGCTGCTGGATGGCACTGTAAAAGGGGTCGGTCTTCACCCTAACGGCATTTTCTACTGTACAGAGGCTGTTCGCACATTTTTAGACGATGTATATTGTATTCACAAAACTAAATTACATAAAATTCTTGTGTTTTAAATGTTCTATTTGACATCCCTTATTCTGAACTATCTTTCGACACCCCAATTTCCAGGATAATAATGCCTTTTGAAGTGTCAGAAGAGGTATTCTATCCCATTCCTCCCGAACAGCTTTCCAGAGTCCTGTTAGGGTTTTGGGGCAACGTTTGGATAATGCAGTTTTTAAAAGTCCGAAAGCACAAAAATCCATAGGTGACACATCGGGAGATTGAGTAGGGATGTCAGTGAAGGGTATGGCTTCGACACCAGTTTTTTGTTCTATTTCTTTTAGGAAATTTACAGTGGATTTTGATGTGTGACTGCTAGCTTTGTCCCGATGGAGTCTCACAGATGGATGGCACTGTGGGGAAAGCGATGGTATTTCATTCAGAAAAATGGGCGATAAAATATGTTCCCGATAGTATTTGGAGTTAATCTTGACATTTTTTTGCACGCCCTTTATTTTTAACTTGCCATTATAAGAAAAACCAGCAACAAACACGAATCCCTTAGAAAAACGTTCTTTCCATTCTTCGAACCACGTACTTAAATTTTTTTCTCCCCTTTGATGATAATAAATGGCTCTTTTTTTGTTACAATCATTTAAATACACCCATGCTTCATCTATTGTGACGATTGTTTTCCATTTTTCTTTGGATAAGTGTTTCTCATACAGATTTCTGCAGCGTGTGCTGCGTCGAGCGATATGCTTGGAAAGAAGACGATGCACATTGCGTTTTTTCGCTTTCTTAAGATTGAAATCGACGTTTATCATTTTGCTTACAGTAGACACGAGCATTTTATTTGATATACCTATCGACGCTTTAGATATCACAAAACCATGACTCTCATATCCTTTTGGGATAACGGAGTATGCATATTTCTCTTCGGAAAGAGCGTCAATGTAGCCTTCGAACCACTGCTTTGTTAATTCGCCATTTTGAATAGAAACAAAACTTTCGAGCCACAAACGGTAATTTGGACTTTTAAAAACATTGTACAGTTACGTCTTTTTCAGCAAACGAATTTTTATTACCGCTTACCAAAATCGTCTAAAAGATGTGCGAACAGCCTCTGTATTTCTCCGTGCAATGTAGCACGAATCGTATTTCTCGTAATTTAAGTTGAATAAATGTAATTGACTACTATGTTAGTTGTAACCGTAATTCAATCCTCTTATCGTTTTCCCGAAATATCAAGAAGTAGAAAATGCTAGAATTATCTCGCGCGACTGATTTAAAAGTATAAAAAGCCAGACGGAGACCATCCCATCTCAGTTGTTTATTTAGCTGGTGTTGTTATTGTTGATCGCATTAGCTTTCTTTGTGCTGTGCTTTGCGTTCTGTTTAACGTTTTTAGTAGTTTGGAGTATAACTACTGATTATATTGTGTAACATTTTGTACATGTACGAATATCTCTGAGGAAAATTACAGCGTTTTGTTATATTTCTTTTGATAAGAATAAATTTTATCAACCTTTTATTGGACGTGTGCATTCAAACTATTAGGAACCCGTACGCACGCAACAATATGAAGGTAGGCCCTTTTCCTTTCTGCAAGATCCTCTATATACAATCTTACCATAGTTTTGAATAAAACGTAAACGAAGTTTGTAATCGATTACGAAGCTGGAGACTTCCCAATCGATTACAAAATGTATGGGATATTCTCCATCGATGGGGATGAAAGGATAATCTGTGCCATTCGAAAAACCGGCGCGCACAAACCAATTCACAAGTTACGTCTTATATTAGATTACACTTTTATATAAGTGGCGTCAAATTTGCATAATTATGATCTGTCCGTGTCTTTCACGTTTTTTTAAAATCTGGGGATTATTAAAATTAATTAAAATCCAAAACGCTTGATGTAATTCTAAGACCCAAAACGCTTGAGTAACTCGTTTGCAAATAATTTTAGCCCAGAAGGGCTATTAATTTCGTTTTGGCATTTTGCGTCGATTCACTTTCTGCAGAAATTCAGTTTTCAAATTGTTGCCGCCAAATATTACAGCCCTGTATTATAGTTAAAGAAATTAAATAATGAAGAATCTGCATATATGTATGCATGTTTCTCGCATTGTGATAAAACAACGGTACCTAGAGCCATCCAATTTTGAATAACGTAATCATCCATTGAATATGCTCATCTGAAGTCCTAATTTAGAATTTGTTTTATTACCTATTTCATATTTTGTGAGACATTAAAGAATTTTTGATTGACAAACTCAGATTTCAAAGCAAGGACTGGCAACACTGAACAGAAAAAAAACACTTAATTCCAGTGCGTGAGACTGTGTATTCAAAATTTTAAAAATATGATCATTTAAAAATTATTTTGTGATATTTTTGTTGAACTGAATTTTATGGTTTAAGAGCGAAGAACATGATATTTAATAAATAAAGGTAACACTCAAAACGTTAAAAAAATGCCCCTTCGGGCGTAATGCAAAATCTGAAGCTTTCAGATTTTTTTATTACTATTATTTTATATTACTCTAATTAGCACTGCATGCTTTAAACAGTACGCCGTACGTAGTTCATTTAAAATTTATAAAAATTAAAAATATTTTTTAAGAATGCCTGCTTATTAATTGTAGTTCAAAAGCACATGTTAATTTTATCCGTGTTATCTGGTTATCAATGTATTTATTAGAACAGATAAGCGGAATTTCGGTGTTTATAAAGACTTTAGAGAAAATATTGGTTAACGTATTTTATTGATCTTCAGCTGTAAAATTCCTGCGCAGTACTCAAGTTTTACGATCATTGCAAATAGATAAAGTAAGCCAAACTACACTTTATCTGGAAAAAATATAATAAAATATGCCTCTCAAAGTATATGAATTCTCTGAGATAATTTTAATTATCATATTCTGTAAAAAATTGGCTGCAACAAAGAATTGTATACTGGGAGCTGTAAACAAAACAAACAGCATTATATTTGTACACGGCATTTACGATGACTCATATTTATTTGAATTTTGTCCGTCATATTGAAAATTAAAGTCTGCGAAAATATCCCGATATATCACGGATAATATTTTAAACTTATTATGATCTATAACATGGCGAAGAACCTGAATAAATTTAATATCTGATAAAACATCCCTTTTTCTTAATCTGCAAGAATTCTTGCTCTGTGGAAAAATACCAAGAACATTTTCATCTGAGATATCTAATAATTTCTTTGTAAATGTCACAGAAAGGAAGAAAGCTATTCTTCTTCCGGACAAAACTCAGAAAAGAAAATCTGATAGCCAAATGTTATCGTACTGTAGTAAAGCGAGGGAAAAAAAAAACGAAGGCTCTGTTTTGTTGATAATGGAGACGTCGAACTGACACAGGGGATATTAAATTATTCCTTCTGATAAGGAACTTTCTTCGATCTGACTCGTGTATAATAGAATTTTTCAATCACATTGTTTCTCCATCGAAGAAATTTTAGTCAGTTGCCTGGCTTTCTTTCTTTTACTTCTGATTTCAGTGGCATGTGTGATGAGTAATCTAATTTTGAGAATATATACAATATAAGACTCCAAATCTGTAAATGGTTCCAATATGATTTGTCGAATAATCAGTCAACATTCAGCTTTTCTTAACTTAGGGATAAATTTTATGAATGAGTAATGAGTCCAGAGATAAATTAAATTTAAAAGTCATGTTTGTATGATATTATAATAGTATTCCTTGCCTATGACGTCGCTAGGCGCACGGCTGTGTAGGACATTAAGTGGGATTTGCTTAAGATTACATACGAGCAGATGTATTCCAAAATAATATACCTAGTAGTAAAACAGTAATTTGTCAAATGTCAAAAATTACGCAGGTTTCTGAGCGTGCAGTCGCTTGGAAATTCAAAAGTGGGGTCAGTAAAAACTTTGAGTTATCTGGGGACAAATGTTTAAGTTTACGAATAATGAAAAAATCAATCGATTTTTAAAAATTTTAGAAATTTTAGTCGAATGGACTATTAGTCTCGAAACAAGATTTTGAGTCGTCCACTATAAACGGCGAATCACTTTTCAAATTGTTTCCACGAAATCCTATCGCCCTGCGTAACCTTTAAAGAAATGAAACAATGAAAAATCTGTATGCAAGATATGTATGTTCTTCGCATTGTGGAAAACAAAAGACGGTACCTTGAGTCATTAAATTTTGAATAGCATTGTCCTCCACTCGAAAATGTGCACCTAGAAGTCCGAATTTTGTATTTAGAATTTTATATTGTTATGGATTTTGTATTTATTTAGCTATTTTTAGTAGACCTGTAACTAAAATTGTTTTATTTTCCTGTGCAAAGCAGCGCGTGAAGTATTGTAAGAGAAAGATGAGCCGGAAAATTTAAAATACAAGAGCGCGTGCACTTAGTATTTAATAAATAGATATCTCGTAATTGTTTTTGCTATCCAGAAAAATCGAAAAAATACCGGACTGTTCTTGAGCATAATTAAAAAGCTTAAAAAAGTCCGATTAAAATATCTCAGCTCAGTTGTAGTTGTTTTAAGCGAACTGTAGTTGTTTACTTAGCGCTGTTATTAATTGTACTAAATTCGCGATGAGATCGGATTAGTTTTCTCTGCACTTTGAATCTGAGTTCTGTTTAACGTTTAAGTAATTCAAAATATAACTACCGTGAGATATTGTGATAGTGTCCGAATATCTCTGAGGAAATAGTTCAGCAATTTTTTGTGAAAAGAGTAAATTTTATTAACTTTTAACGACTTGTGCATTCAGTCTATTACGAGCGCGTGCGTACGCAACAACATTTCATGTTTTTTAACACTTTGTAGAGACATTAAGTTATTTCGGAGCATCAGACATGAAAAATGAGCAACGCCTTCGCCGGGAATCGAACCACGGACCTCTCGGTTACTCGTCGAGCATGCAGACCAGAACACCACGAAGGCATGCGAAGAAGGCAGGAGAAATACCTTATAACTTAAATGAATTTTTCATTAACAAATTCGACGATTTCAATGCCAGCAGTGGCAACAATATACGGAATAAAATATTTTTATCTCCAGCGCAAAAGGCTGTCGAAAATTGTAAAAATACCCCATTAAGCCATCTAAGAAAACTGAATATTGATACTCTGAAGTAATAAAAGACTGAAAAAAAAGTATGCTAACACTTAAAACTGCATCGGAATGCTTACGTCTGCGGCTATGCTGCTTTGAAAACTTCTGTAATTTTGCCGTTGAATATATAAGATATTTCTCCCACCTTCCTCGCATGCCTTCGTGGTGTAGTGGTCTGCATGCTCGACGCGTAACCGAGAGGTCCGTGGTTCGATTCCCAGCGAAGGCGTTGCTCATTTTTCATGTCTTCTGCTTCGAAATAACCTAATGACTCTATAACTGACGCCCGAACTAAAAAGGTGGTGGATGATGATTCTCCACCAGCGGGATTGGGTCATTGGGTTCCCCAAAACACCAGTCGCCCTTTAGAAGAGGGAGTATATAATGTATTTCTCATCCTTCTTCGCACGCCTTCGTGGTGTATTGTTCAGCATGCTGGGTGCGTATTCCAGAGGTTCGTGGTTCAAGTCCCGGTGGAGGCGTTGCTCATTTTTCATGTGTCCTGCTTCGAAATAACCTAATGACTCTACAAATCGTATATGGCGGAAATGCGAAGAAAATGGTGCTTAATAATAAATCTAGGCCCCCCCAGCTGCCGAGAGTTAAAAGCCGCTGTACACTGTTAGTTCAGATCGGGGATAGAGTCCCCGTGAACGGGCCGGCTGCGTGGGCGTTTTTGTGGTTTTCTGTGTGTTTTGCCTAAAAAGACCTCCACGGGGCATTCCTCCCTTTGTAGTGCCTACGGAACACGTAACAAGTAAAAAATAAAGATAAAAAAAATATATCTAGCATGATTGAGTATAAAAGCAAACTGGTAGATTGCGAGCTCAGGGAGAGCGTAAAATCCTTAAGAAATCCTTTCGGGTGATCGTTAAAATTTTAACTCTTTCAGATCTTTCTTGTAAAAATAATTTTATTAATTACACATGTTGATGAGGATTCAACAAAAAAATGTTTGACATTATGTGATTGTGATTCACGTGTACTTGCCGACAACTTGTGAAATTAGACATTACCTAGAATGCATAGGAAAGCAGCGCGATGATGCTGCGTCGAAAGTATGAAACTCTTAACATTTTTCCCATTTCTCGGACATTTTTTAACTATAAAAAATGTAACGTCGATTTCGATTTGCCGGCCAATCTGTACGAGGCCTGTGATATATATGAGAATGGGTCTTACCATGGGTCATTGTTTCATCCTGTACCGAAATATTTTTTGCGGTACTGTAAAATGTATTGATATTACACGGGGTTCACTCATCATTCCATGAACCTTTAAAAATTCTTAACAACTAAACTGTGGGACAATGTTATATTTGATTACTGAATTTATTAATGATTTACTGAAATAGGAAAACAACTCACGAAGGGTTTTACATATTTTTGGATATGTTTACGTCTGTCTTTGCTAATAGTGCTTAATGTATAAGGTATTTCTCCCGCCTTCTTCGCATGCCTTCGTGGTGTAGTGGTCTGCATGCTCGACGCGTAACCGAGAGGTCCGTGGTTCGATTCCCGGCGAAGACGTTGCTCAATTTTTCATGTCTCCTCCTTCGTAATAACTTAATGTCTCTGCAAATGATAGGATAAATTTTGCATGCTTACTGAACATTATTTGAATTTTTTGAAGAAATAAGTCCAAAGGAAGTAGCCGAAGATTCGTCAAGTGTATGGGCAAAACCAAGTTCCGAAATATGAAATGTCTGTATGTGTTAAAAAGTCAAGACGTCATTCATGTTGAAACAAATTCGTTAATTTAAATTTCTTATTTTTTAAAGTGATACTTTCGTTTTTTTTAAATAAGAAAAACATACATTTTCTTTTGTACAACTTTAATTTTTGAGTGCTTTAAATAAAAATGCTTTAATGACAGTCTTTCATTATTTTTTCAAAATAACATTTGTATTCTTTGTGGAACTATAGTCTTTTATATTATAGCCTTAGCGGGACTTCTTTTTCATACTTTGCCTAAAAAGGATTTGTCATTCTATTGATTGCTTAGGTATTATATACAATGCCTAAATAAAGTGTATAATAATTTTCATATTTTATACGTTGCCTAAAAACGCCGGGCATTCTATGAAATGACTAGGTATTCTATCGAATGCCGGCTCTCGTACTTTGCCGTTAACATTTATAATACGTGATGATCACGTGTTGTTGCGGGCGAAAAGGTTTCGCAATAGACTGAATGCACAAGTCTGATAATAGATTAATAAAAATTAATTTTTATCGATTTTATTTTAATTAAAATTTATTTTTATTGAAAGAAATATTTCCGAATTCTGAAATTTCCCCCAGAAATATTCGTGGAAGTGTTCGCAGTATAATCGGTAATTACGCATCAAACTACTAAGAACGTTAAACACAACGCAGTGCGAAACGCATCTAAAGAGAAAGCTAACTCGGATATCTCGGTTCAAGCGGAACTAAACAACTCACAATAACTAAGCAATAATAACTAAGCAACTTAATTCGGATGTTCTCTCTCCGGTCTTTAAATAGTTTTCAAACGGCCGCGAGATATTTCTAGTACTTTCTGCTTCTCGAAATTATTGGAAATCAATAAGAGTGTGGAATTACGGTTACAGCTAGCATAGTGATCAATTATATTTTTTTCAATTTCAATCAATTACATTTATTCAATTTCAATACTTATTTTACGGTGATACAGGGACCGGATCAAAATGTCTCCGAATGGTCGGCAGCTTGGGCGACTTTTGGCAAATTGTCGCCAAATTACCGAGATACCCATTTACTCCATGTTAAATGCACTTGCCCTGCATTTCTTAATTTTCCGGCATAGCTTTTTGTTAAAATTTGTCTCGCGCTACATTGCGCAGAAGAATATAAGATTTTTACTTATAATTCTACTAAAATTATACTAACATTAGGATTTTTTATGCTGAGAGACGGGAAAAATGAGCATCGCTTTTGCCGGGAATCGAACCTGGGACCTCTCGAATACGCGGCGAGTGCGCTGAGCATTTGACCTCGAAAGCATGCTACGAAGGCGGGAGAAATACCTTACATACACCCCTTTTTAAAGGGCGACTGGGGATTAGGGGTCCCAGGTGCCAGATCCTGGTGGTGGAGAATCATTACCCACCAACGTTTCTAGTTCGTGCGGCTCTCAGAGTCATTTTTTTCCCCTTGAAAGCAGGAGATGTGAAACATGAGCAATGCCTTCGTTGGGACTCGAACCTCGGACCTCTCGAATACGTGCCGAGCGTGCTAACCATTACACCACGAAGGAATGCTAAGAAGGCGGAAGAAACAGCTTATAAAATTACTTATCTAACTACAAAATTCGTAATAGTACTTTTGTGTATTAGATAGTGCTATTTTCTACATTTATATTTTGTTTTCTGCTTTTATAATTACACATTTCTCTGACTGAAAGTCGTAAAAATAAATTTTGAGCTCCATTTTTAAGCACGCACATAGTGTTTTTTCTTATGCCATAAAACTACTCGATATGCCTACAACGGACAACGCAAAGTGACCTTTTACGCCTGATATGTCAGTGTGCTCGTCAATTACCGATGAACATATCGCTCATTTGAGAAAAAATAATGTTTTGAAACATTCCTTTGTAGTACGCTCTTTAAACATGTAGTGGAAAAAAAATGTTTATAATTTTGACAGTAGCTGAACTATCAGCATCATTATATGTAAACGTAGACATTGGCTACGAATTCCTGCTCAAAACAAACAACAGTCGTTCTTCAAATACGTAATGTTGTTTGTTAATATAAAGCGCTCTATAATTTATGTTGTAAAGTATGTCCCTTCGTGGAGGAGAAAATCCACACCGTAGAGTTGTCACTCACATTAAAAAGCCACGAAACCTTCCTGCAGATTGCCTACGTACTAACAACTACAACGTGAGTTATTAACATTTAAGTTTGGTTTCGTTTACTTAATTACTAGCAGAAGTATCCGATGCCAGTTAAGTTAAATTGAGAGTAATGTATCTAACAACAGAGAGAACGATGCCACTGTAATCGTTCTTTAATAAGAATGCAAAAATTACTATTCATACTCATACATTTTTCAGGCTGATGCAATATGGAATTCATATAAAAAATTTCGATGGAAAAATAAACTAATTCTCTCTCATTATATCAGCAACAAGGCAACGCAGTTTTTAATCAAATGCTCGAAAAAGCTCAATTTCCAGCCAATGTTTTACCTATATTTAGTCTACTAAATGTGCCAAAAAATTGATAATAATTAATTATAATCCATTGCAAATTAATCATAATTGATTATAATCACGTAACACATAATAACGAGAACAAACAAACGCACAAGCAGGCATACTTTTATATATATATATATA
>KK122214.1:245643-324937 GCA_000611955.2 Stegodyphus mimosarum
ATTCTTCTTTATATATATGGATTTTGTAAAACTTAACGAATTTTTTATTAACACAGTCTACGATTTGGAAGCGAACAGCAGCAACAGTTTTCGAAATAAAGTATTTTTATCTCCAAACCGCGAGACTGTTGCCACTCAGAAAAATGAGTGCGAAAATCAGCGCTTTCAGAGTTTTTAATTACTATTTCGAGTGATTAAAACCGTAGGAAGATCGGAATAGCCGAATTGGCTTCCCACGAATTTTTGGAATCGGGAATAATGTATTTTATGTTTGGCAATGTTGTTTTTATTTCATTGTAAAACTTAGAAATTTTTATTAAACTCTACAATTTGAAAGCGAGCAGTGGCAACAACTTTCGAAATAAAGGAGATTTTTATCTCCAGCGTGCGAGACTGTTGCCACTGGGAAAAATGAGGGCGAAAATCAGCGTCTTTAATTAACATCTCTGATTTTTTTTTTGGAAAAAGTGGATGTCGACCTTTTTCAGGACCCGAAATAGAATTGTAGAATGTTTGGTGACGGTAGACTGAGTTAATCGCGAACAAACACACAGACACTCTTCTTTATATGTATAGACTAGCTGCTATGCGGCCAGCCTTCGTCTGGCTTTTAAACGTACCGGAAAAATGCCTAAAAGACACACCTGGGACCTATGGCCGCGTAAGTTCTTCCAACTTTTTTTCTCTTTGTTAAGATTCCAACCCTCCTTTGTATACGGCCTTGACGTATCTCCAGAAAAACATATATATCTTGAATTTTTAGCAAATTAATTGCTTAAGATGTGCATTAAACATTTGTTAAAGCATAATTTATATCCCCGTTCTTAAGCACCACCATGACAACATAAAAAATTATATAAAAATTCTACAATAAAATTAAAATTTTTTAAACATTTTCTTACTCGATAGTTTGAATGATCCTTTTTCTGAAATTTTGAAATGTTATGATACTTTAGGTAATCTTCTGAGGAAATGTGTCAGCCGTCACATCGCAGCCATTTAACTTGTATAAAATATTACAATGAAATAAGCAATATCCCTTGATACAAATGTTAATTATCCTAATAAAGTAATTAAACAATTTACGGTTGCAAAAAGAAACAACTTTTTAATTTCTTAAATTTTCAGTCTCTTAAAGACAGTAACATAAGAAATACGATGAAAAATTGTTGCCAAACCGAAATTTTTAAAAGAATGAAACTATTCAAAATGATGCAATTTCATCAAAAATCTATCGACAACAATAAGAAAGGAAAATTGTTGCCAAAACTACATTTTAAAATATCTGAGATGTGAGAAGTGTATTCGGAAGCTTCATTTAAAAAATTTAAAAAAAATACAAAACATTATTATTTTTCAAAAATTCTTTTTTTTAAAGGAGTCGAAAGGATTAAAGTTCAACGTGTCCAAAAATCAAAGGAAAATAAACGGCACATTTTTTAAAATAAGTTTTTTTAAAAAAAATTCGGCCGAAAAGGTGTTAAGCTCACCTTCCTAAATGAATTCGTATTTAATCGATTTATTGAAATACGAAATTTATTTTAAGTTCGTAAAATAGCTGAGTGTCTACGCTTTACGACGATGTAAAAATGAAATGTATAGAGTGAAATCTCCCTTTCCTGAAACCCATTATGTCTCAAAATGACGCGATTTGGTCACAAAACATAAAATAAAAAAAATTCGAATTCGAATTTCGAAAACGTCGCTTCGAGGTGCACTGGCTCTTGTGTAGATACACCTATGTACCAAATTTCGTGGTTCTGGGTCTATTAGCTTACTCGCAATACGAACGAAAGACACGCGCACGCACGCGGACATACACGGACAGACAGACAGACACACACAAACACACTCTTTATTTTATTATATATAGAGATAACAAAGCATTCGAGGGCTATCTGCCTAACGGAACGGGTGTCATCGTAGAGGGCTTTCTAAGGGAAACTCTCTGGTATGCAAGTTACATATGGAGAAATCACGAAAACGGCCGGGCAGCCCTACCGTTCTTTTGGAATTGAGGGCCGACCAGCGGTCAAGTGGCAAAGTCGCTTAACTGAGCGAACCGCTTACTTCGATCCGAGGTTCGATTCCGCCAACGGGTTGGCTGCAGGGGCGTTTTCGTGGTTTTCCCATGCGTAGTGCGTATAGGAATCAGTTTTCCTTAGAAAGGTCTCCACGAAAGCATCCTTCTCCTTAGGCAGATTGCCCTCGAGGCTATGCCATAGCTGCCCAAATCCAGAACAAACCAGTTGTCTGGAATCGAACCCTCGTGCGAATTATCAGTGTTTAGGGATTTCCGCTTGGTCTCTACTAGGTTAACATTTAAGGACTTCGTTCATCGGTGGGATTTCCATCAAGTAAAGGCCGAGTAGTTTTGGTATTGTTTCATTTATTAAAATATAGATCAATGCATTTCTTCTTTTAACTAAGAAATGTGTTACGCACGGCTGTGTATAGCTAAAAAGTAACATAATATTATTAAGTACTATTTTAAATTCGTTGAAGAAAAAACAATCAGTTTGTAACTAATAGCATTACATTTCCATTCCTGACGAAAACAGAAGGGGATTTGCGAATTTCGTTTAAAAAAAGGGTACTTTTTTTAGAAGAAGAATTAAATCTTAGTATTATGCTTCAAAACACACTGTGTGACAAAAAGTAATTTCGATACTTGAAGTAATACTAAGCTTTTTTACGATAATTTGACTATAAATAGCTGAAAAATTCTCAGAAATCATTGTTATTCGGAGACATATTTACTTACACGTGAGAGTGTAATCTGGTATAATTTATTATTAACAAGCTCGTTATTAAAAAGAAAGACCTAATTAATTTTATTTTTAGAACTCAGTTTCCAATATAATATCTTAAACATCATCTGAATTATTCCTTTTTTTACTTCTTATTCACATTCAACAGACATCGAGGCGTAAACTTTAAATTAGCGGCTGAAACTTAAAATTCTTTCCAAGTCAAAAGTTGCAGTGGAGGATTTTGAAATCATTAAATTATTAAATCAGAATATCTCATTTATTCTTTGAGCTGTATTAAACAGTTATCGGACTAATCATCGTTTTGTTTGGAAGTTCGTTTAATCGGATTAAACATTTGGTAAAACATTTCATTCCGGTTTCAGATTTTTTTAATTAAGAACATATGTTCACGTCGAACGTATGAGCAAAATTAAAAGGAAGTAACGAGTAAAATGTATTAAAAGTTTGTGGACGTTTGTGTTTTTTACCTATTTCTATATCGTATTTCGATTTCTTACGTTATTAATAAATGATAAATAGCTATTCGTAGCAACCGCTGTTAATCGACGAACCTTTTCTGCAGTCCGCTAATAGCATAATATGGAGTTAATCTCTTTTCAATTAATTATTTTTTAATGTTCCGAGATAAGACTAGTTGTAAGATAAACACGCACTTGCCAGTTTATTATCCATTAACACCGCATAACTGCTTGGAATCTGAATATGTATTTTCATGTTATCTTTCTTGGTGTACCAGGTAACATACAAATATGGGGAGAATTTTCGCTACATAACGGGACATTACATCCGCATCATCCAATTCTATAAGACTACAATTCTTTAATTCCATACACTTTAAAAATCTTTAGAGCACTGTCTTACTGTTGCCACTTATTTTTATTAAATATTACAATCCTATCACAGTCGTGTACTATAAGTTGTTATAAAATTAATTTTTACAGCACGTGAGAATTCCTAATAAACGACCATTATTTGTCAGTCTTATAATATATTTAATAAAAACAGCATAGCTTTAGCTCCGATAAACAGGAATAAATTCATTTAGACGTCAAACAACAAAAATCAGCGTTATATTTTCAAATTTTCCCAGGATTAGTTTAGATGGTTTTACCGAACCACCAGCCTCAGCTGCAAAAGAGCCAATGAACGAGATAAGAAAGCCTGTACAGGAGACAAGCTACTGGCGCCATCTGTTGATGAAACCAGAACTAAAACATTTCTTTAAACGCTGAAGGCTAAGATGGATTGGAATTAGGGTTGTTGACTAGAACAAAGATTTTTTTGAATGTGAAATGCTTCTAGAAGATCCAGTTCACGAATGGAAGATGTAATGTTATTGTATCTTAGGAATTAAATTTTAATATGTGAAAAATCTGTATTAACATCCAGTGTTATCCACTACAAGTTTAAAAAAATAAATTTGAGTATGAGCGGAGGAATAAAAAGTATTTTATTATCGACTGAAAATTTGAACACGATATAAGGAGAGTGTGAGTTAATATTTGGAATTAAAAAACAAGAGACGAACGCTGTAACCATGCAAAAGATGATATGCGCCTCATGCTTTGTAAGGAAAAAATAAAGTATCTTGTTGTCGGTTATGCATCTCTGTCCCGATTAATAACTAAAAAAAAATCCGAAAGCTTTTAGATTTTATTACGCCCAAAGGGCCGCTTTTTTTAATCGTTTTGTGTGTTACCTTTAATTATTAAATACACTGGTTATGATAAATTAAGGAAAAATCACAAAAATCCCGATTACTGAAAACGTTACATGTAGAATTTTATGAAACTTACCCACAATATACAACACATGGTAAGGTATCAAATAACATAAAAAGAAATTACCAGACAGTTATGGTAGTATAGAAATTAGCACATGTATAAAATGAACAAATCGAAGGTGTCAGTTTGCTATAGGAAAAGTACCTTCAATATGGAATATGATCGCCTCTAGAAGCAATACAGCACATACAGCGATGTGTGATGCTTTCATTTATGCGGTGTATCAGTTCCATAGAAAGCGAGGGCCTTTGCTCTTGCAAAGCAGTTGTAAGCGCAGTAAGGGTCTTAGGGGGGCCTGTAACAAGAAAGCATCACCTGTTGCCCCGGCATATGGGCGCGCATAAGCATCAAGGATGTCATCTCTATAAACATGAGCATGCACGGTTCCCCTTGGAAAGGCACCCAAAGAGATGCCACCCCAAACACAGGTACTGCCTCTGCCGTATGCATCTCTTTCACGGATGATAACGAATTCCAAGTTCTCTCCATATCAAATACACCTACTATCGCTTTCAAGACTAAATCTAGACTCATCCGTAAAGAGAAGAGCCCTCCATGGATCAGGCGTCCAGTGGACATGTTGTCGTGCCCACTGCAAACGGTCCCTCCTATGGCGTGACGTGAGTGGCACGCAAATGGCTGGTCGCCTCGCATACAGACCACCTTCGTGAAGCCTTCTACGCACAGTTGACGTTCACACCAACCTTCCGGTGACTGCAGCAAGGGAGGATCTAAGAAGAATCGGAAGCAGCTGGCCGGCCTTGGCTGAATCTCCTAGATGCCGAATCTGTGGTTTGAAATTGTCTATGAACAACAGAAGGACTGACATTTAGCCATCTGGACACTTCTGTTTGACGTTGTCCTGCCTATAGTCACCCAATGGCTCTCCATCGTAATTCTGCAGGCAAATGATGCCTGGAGGTCATTGTTATGAATTGGCTATCTCATATTTCTGATGTTACTATCACAGTGACATATGTGGGCTTGCTCTCAAGCATGGACTTTTATGCTCCTCGCAGAGGACGTATTTCGAGTACAGCGCCACTAATTTGCATATTGCAGTTTCACTCAGCTACTCTTACTTGATAACATGTTTAAATTTTACACGGTTTGGCTTATTTTTGAAGGAGTTGTCATTATTTTTGTGATTTTTCCTTAATTTATGATAACCAGTGTATCATGTTGTTCGCACATAAACCATAAAATTCAGTCCAACGGCAATATCGCAAAATATTTAAAGCAGCATATCTTTAGAATCGCCGATACACAGTCTTGCGCACTGAAGGTAAATGTTTTTTTTTTCCGTACTGTGTTGCCATTGCTCGCTTTAAAATCGTCGCGTTTCTTAATCAAAAATTCATAAATGCTTTACAAAATATGAAATGGGTAATAAAACAAGCTTTAAGTTACCAATTTTGGGCTTCTAGATGCCCCTATTCGGGTGGAGACGTACGTTACTCAAAATTTTATGCCTCTAGGTACCGTTGTTTCATCACAATGCGAGAAACATACATACATTTATGTGCATTCGTCGTTATTTAATTTCTTTGAATATAATACGGGCGATAATTAGTGGCAACAATATCAAAAATGATTCGCCGTATGTAGTGAATCGACGCAAAAACGAAATTAATAGCCCTTCTGAGCTAACGCACCTTTGGGCTAAAATAAAGATGCACATAGTAGATATATATGTAAGAGGAAAATTCTAAGGCCTATTAATTTATTTACATTTTGTTATATTTTATAATATGATATTCATTTTTATCCCGAAGGAGCGTTAGCGCAGAAGGGCTTTTAGCCTGAAAACGGCATACTCCGTTGAATCCCTATAAACTACATCATCTTTCAGATTGTTGCCACCGCGTATTATCATCTTGTATTATAATTAAAGAAATTAAATAATGAAGAATCTGTGTGAATGTATGTATGTTTCTCACACTGTGAAAAAAAGAACGGTTCCTGGAGCATAAAATTTTGAATAACGTAGTCCTTTCCCAGAATATGGGCACCTGGAGGCTCGAATTTTGTATTTCGAATTTGTTCTATTATCCGTTTTGTAAAACTTAACAAATTTATGATTAAAAAAACTGAACGATTTCAGGGAAAACAGTGGCGACACTGCGCCGAATAAAACAGGTTTATCTCCAGCGTGCGAGACTGTCTATCGGAAATGCTAAATATATGCTGTTTTCAAATATTTTTATCCCCAAATCGGGTTAGACCAAATGCTCTCGAAACGGGTATATGTGTGTAAATGAAAAAACGCTCTTTTAGGCATAATATTGTTGCGAAAAATTCGGCGGTTGCGCCTGTATGTAAGCTTTCCGGCATAGCACTAGGGTTGCCATAAAATAGTGTATGGTAGGGTTGTCAGATTGGCGACTTTATCGCTCATTTGGCGACCAAATGGGCGATATCCCATGGTCCAATCGGGAAGCTTCTAGAATAACTTCCTGTCGAGATATTTCTCGAAACGTGCGGAACCTAAGGAAAAGCTATATAAACCCCTGCGTTTCTGAGAGCCGGCATTGTGAGAATTGTGAGAATAGCTGCTTACTGTGAGTGCTAAGCTACGCGAGAGTTTTGTGAACGGAAAGCGATCGAGATAGTGCTTTGCCGTGAAGCTACCCTTACAGTATAGCTTGACAGTGTATTGGTGATTGCTCCACGGTGTTTATTATAAGTTTAGTGTTGTCGTGAAGCTACCTTTACAGTTACAGCCTGAAGCTGTGTCGCTGATTGTTTCAGCGTATTTATTGTAGATTTTCGACGCTTTTAAAGGTAATTTTGGAACTGTGCTGTAAATAGTGATTCTTGTAAATAAATTGGGCTTTTTATCGTTCTGCATCGTGTTTTCATCGGATACTCTCAAATCCACGAACCCGTATAACGCAACAATATAAAACCTGAAAGCTTTCAGAATTTTTATTTTTTATTATGTTTTTTAAAATTTTTCTTTAATAGTAATAATGAATAATTATTCAGTAGCCGAGTACAGATTTTTAAGAATTTATGAACATTGGTTAAATTAATGTGTAGGATAGGAAAATGTTTCCAAGAAAGCAAATTTTTCATTAAATTAAAATTTGTTTTTCACTTACAGTTTGTAATAAAACTGAAAATACGCATTTCATTATTAATTTTGTTATTTTATTATTCTATGTCAATAAAAAAAGAATATCGTTATTTAATTTAGACCCCTAAATGCTGATTCCGCGATCTCTTTCGTTCAGATAAAAGCGATATATTTTAAAATTTAATACAAAAAAATAAGGTTATATCCTTAATTTTTAGAGAGTATGTAAACAAAACTTAATTCCATTGCTTTATTAAACAGAAATCATTTGTGTATTTAGGAAGGAAATCCTTTGTTTCACTTTAGTGATAAAAGAGTACTTATTATTTTGTTCTTACTAAAATAAACCTATTACTTTGTCAATCTATGTTGAGGTAATTTACAATAAAAAAGAAAATATTTGTTTATCAGCTAAAGAAAATGAACAAACAATTTCTTTAAAGAAGAGAAATTCCGTAATATGTAATATATACTCTAAAAATCTTTTCACTTATTACTGTAATACTGCTCATACGCATGACGAATTTCAATAAAAGAATTATTATAAAGAATGGAATGTTTTAAAGGATGCGTATTTTTATTTATCCGTTAGCTATATTGTCACTGAAAAACAAACGAAGAATTAAATACCGAACAAATGTCAAGTCAAGATATAGAACTGTCTGCCCCCCTTTTTTTTGCTGCGCAGTGTACATCTAAAGAAGATGAGTGTTTGATGCCGTCATTTTAACCCTCTGACCGGCCAGGGGTTTCGCGAAGATACCACAAATTTCCAAAAACTACTACCAGAAACATTTATTTTCTTGATTTAATGTAAAAAATTTCATAGCATTTAATACCTGAATTTATGTACTTTTAATATATTGCCTTAATTTCTTTGACATATTTTAATATGCACGTATATATACGTTTGTACAGATATCACAAAAAATATTCTAGGCCGTATATATACGGCCTTGCCGGTTAGATGGTTTTAATGTGCTTTTTAGTTGGTGGTTTGGTTTGATAGATTATGGCAAAGCGCTCTAGGGCTATCTGTGTAAGCGGAGCGATGCCTTCGAAGAGGTATTTGTCAGGGAAACTGGCTCGTAAACGCGTCACAAATGGGGAAAACCGGGAATCGAATCCAGGTTGGAACTACCAATGTTTAACGATTTTACCGGCTGGTCGCTGGAGCGCCCTTTAGTTGGTGGATGAGATATATTTCACTGACGTAAAGCTTTTTGTTTTTTTGAACTGAGTTCACAAGCCAAAATTTTACAGAGCGAGAAGAAGTGTTGGGAATGTTGGGATCCTCCTGAAAGTTAGATTTTTTGAAAGTCTGCAAAGCCGTCAAGTCTTCGGGTTACAAACTTTCAGACTTGCATGCTATGATGCAAACTAAAAAAGATCTGTGACATTTAAAAAACTCATTATTCAGCAGTTTAATCTGAACATCACCTTACAACTAATGTCATCAACGACATTTAATAACAGTGATAAATACACATTCCTTAAGATACAATAACACGCCGAACAAATATTAATTTAGAAGTCAAACAGCAAAAATCAGTGTTATATTTTAAAATTTTCACAGGACTAGTTTCGATGGTTTTACCGAACCACCCTCCTCAACTGGAAAAGCGACTCTTATCTCTTTCATTTGCGCTTTTGCAGCTGAGGAGGGTGGTTCGGGAAAACCATCGAAACTAGTCCTGTGAAAATTTTAAAATATAACTGATTTTTGCTGTTTGACTTCTAAATTAATACACATTTCTTGTTAACTTGTGCCTGGTGGTTTCACTTCTATCAGTTATTGCGATACGATACGTTACACATCTGTCATGATATGTGCTATTACAAAAACATTTGTGTGATGTAAGTGTTCTCTCTTCAGAGAAAGATAACTCAAAATTAATCGTGAGAGAAGCAACTTCTTAGATTTTAACTGCTGCAAGCGAATTCATTTAGAAATTTAGATAAAAAATATTTGTTAACTTAAATTGTACAGAGGCTGTTCGCACATTTTTTAGACGATGTATATTGTATTCACAAAACTAAATTACATAAAATTCTTGTGTTTTAAACGTTCCATTTGACATCCCTTATTCTGAACTATCTTACGACACCGCAAATTCCAGGATAATAATGCCTTTTGAAGTGTCAGAAGAGGTATTCTATACCATTCCTCCCGAACAGCTTTCCCAGAGTCCTGTTAGGGTTTTGCGACAACGTTTCGATAATGCAGTTTTTAAAAGTCCGAAAGCACAAAACGTCATTGGTGACACATCGGGAGATTCAGTAGGGATATCAGTGAAGGGTATGGCCTCGATACCAGTTTTTTGTTCCATTTCTTTTAGGAAATTTACAGTGGATTTTGATGTGGGACTGCTAGCTTTGTCCCGATGGAATCTCACAGATCGATGGAACTGTGGGTAAAGCGATGGTATTTCATTCAGAAAAATTGGCCATAAAATATGTTTCCGATAGTATTTGGAGTTAATCTTGACATTTTTTTTGCACTCTCTTTATTTTTAACTTGCCATTATAAGAAAAACCAGCAACAATCATGAATTTATCATAGCATTTGAATAGAACATGTAGCAACGATTAGGCAATTCTCTAGATGATATACATAATTTTTTTCATTCTCGATGAGTTATAAAATGAGAGATGTAATGCTGTTAAGGTGTCCCTGTGGTAAACATTTATAGTGAATTTTAAAAGAGTGGATTTATTTTGTTGTGGCTTGTGCACTATCGATGAAGTAGATTTAATTCAATCCAATAAGTTTAAAGGCAAAATGGGTATAATTTAATATTCCGTACAAGGAAGTCATGTGGTGTACACATCAGATTTTCTTAATTTCAAAAGTAATACCGGATGATAGTATTAGGTGGCAACAATTTGAAAAATGATTCGCCGTTTGTAGTGAACGACGCATCTCGTTTCGAGACTAATAGCCCATTCGGGCGAACGCCATTTTGCGTTTAAAAAGGGACCAATAAATTTATCAACCTACACGTATTATAGAATATTTATCATTAAAATGATTAACAGTTGTAACACAGTTTAACAATAATCCGAAATAGTTTATACATGGGGATTTTAGACGTTGTAACTTTTAAACTAGATTCCTGGGTTTTTAATAATTATTTTCATCGAAGCTTTCAAGGAAGTAATATTAAACCTTGCATTAGTAAATTTGTGCAGAAGTTCGTGAGAAAAATTGCATTAGTAAAAGCTGCAAAATCAGTTAATATCCAGAACTGATATTTGAATCAATCCTTCATTCAATTCATACGTCGTCTTCCATATCACAGGAGATGATAATTTAAAATTCATTTCTCTTAACGATCACGTAGATGAGCGTCTTTCTGAGTCTTACCAAATTACTAGTTTAACGAGGAATTTAAAATTTTGTTTCGGAGTGTTAAATGTTCTCACAACCTCGTTTCGCTTCCTAAATTTTTAAATAACTAGATGAATATCCGCTTTTCTATTGCAGTGTCCATTAAACTTTTGGAATTTAGAACTTCGTCGAGTAAAATAAATGATTCAGTGTAGTAATTTATGAAAGAATATCTGAAATGATGGACGTCCAAACTGTATTCAAATTATTTTTCCGCCACTAAATTTCCTCAAAAGGAATTGCGAGCATATGCACATTTCATTTCTTAATTTTATTTGGATTTGTTACGTCTTTTCATTTAAAGATGCAAAACGCATATTTTAGTAATGATGGAAGAAGTGCTTAAATTTGTTGCGGAAGCGTTAGATAGGAATTTAATTTTTTCCTTGTATAAATAGAAATTATTAGGTTTTACTTCAGTATCTATACATTAGAAACATTTGTTCGGTCAATCGTTCGGTTATTTTATCTCTAACGCTAAGATACGCTATGTTACGTTACGTTGCAAGGATATCTATAATCCATACAGTCTGCCATTCAAATGCTGTCATTCTAAGAGGATAAGGATTTTTCCTTTATCATCTTCGTCACCTGGCAAATGACGAGTTGTCAGTGATGTTGCCATTCGACTTTCAACAATATTTTAAGTTTAATTTTTGAATTTAAACCGTATAATACGTAACTAATGAAGCATATAAAGTAATCTATATACTTCTTAGCAACATACATAAAAACACTTGAAAGGCTTTTTGTTGATAATACGCTGAACGGCAGAACATTGTATAAGACATAAGGATAATACATTTAAATATTACTTTAACAAATAGGCAGTGTTCTCGAATGTATTTTTCCGTAGAAAATTGTTTGAATCTCGTCCGATAAGGGAAAGGATGTAATTTATCTTCAAAATTTATCAGAAAAGTATGATCCATTACATATATATTACATTATAGACATCTCTAAACTACTCTTATCATACTTTATACTGGAATTTAGTACGATATTAGAATATTAGTAACGCTTATCCTTCAATTTACAGAAGTACATTGCCCAAAAAAAAGGACAGTTCTATATCTTCCGCTCTACTGAGCCGATTGACGAAATTCCAATTGTTATCCATATGTCTCGAAAGCGCGACTTAGGATATGTATATTAGATTTATATATAGCATTGTTTAAACATAGGTATTTTGGGTCATTTTTTGAAGTAGCATACCATTTTTTTTTCATATTTCGATTCTACGATTCAAATTATGTCTGAGTATTAAATTTTGTAAAATTTGCTGCGAAATTTACGGAGAAATTCAAAAATTTAACTTGGCGATTTTTTTTCAGTTTGAGGCAAGAATAATTGTTGGCGAACTTAATACATGGCAAGCTATCTCTCTATCCCTTCCATTGTGCAGGAGCGGAAAAAAGTCACATCGCTCCTACCTTTTTACACTGTGCATGAGCGGGGAAAAAGTCACATCGTTCCTTCTTTCAAATAATTTTAACAAAGTGCGTAAACCACATTTTCGTTATTATTGCCTTCAATAAATATGCCAGTAGATAAGTTTACTTACATCTTCGGAAATTTTGAATAAAAAGCTCTAATTTTTTGCAGGTAAAAGTATATACATTTAATAAAATAAAAGAATAACTTAGAAATACAGCTACTTTAAGATGATGGTAAAAATTTTACAGGTTATAGTTAAAAATGTTTTTCGGAAAATTTATAAAATTATTTAAAAATACAAATTTTAAAAATAAATCGTAAAAAATGGGTGAATTTTATTTGGAATGAACCTAAATTTTAAGCTGTGTAAGAAGGAATTAAATAAGTTTTATAAAAAGTGATATTAATAAATGCATATCAAATTGAATTAACATGGAGGAGCTAAAATTTTGAGAGCTAATTTTTTTTTAAAATTCTCGTGCGATTTTTACAAAACTTGGAAATTTGGCATAATTTGAGTCGTAGAATCGAAATATGGAAAACAATTGGCATGTCATTTCAGAAAAAGTCCGACTTTGTGTCAAAATATCTCTATTTGAACAATGCTATATATAAATCTAATACATATCCTATGTCGCGCTTTCGAGACATGAGAAACGCAATTTGAATTTCGTCAATCGGCCGAGTAGAACGGGAGATGTAGAACAGTCCTTTCCCCCCCGGCAGTGTACATAAGCGGGCAAAGCAAAATTTTTAAGTTTTATGTACATCTGTAAAGAAAATGCGGAAAAGCATTTCAGTATGAATTCTTGCCAAGCAACAACCAATTCGCAAAGAATTCTTTGTTGCCAAAACAGGAAACAAAAAATTTTGCCACTTCAGATTAATAAGTACGACGTCATGATTTAAATTTAATGTAATACAGCAAACTTTTCCCTATAAAGAAATTAACGTGGCAATAATATATCGTGTCAGTTATCCTAACCTGATACAAAAAAAGTTGTCAACAACAGCTATTTATAAAATCTGACATTAACGAAACATATTTGGCATAGAATGACGTCACCTGCAATCGCGTGCTTTCTTCAACATCCGATTTTGACTTCATATAATAATGTCTTTAAGGTTTGGCAACGCAATTTCATATTTTATAAAACTTACAAATTTTTGATTAGCAAACTCTACAACTTGAAAGCGAGGTGGAACACTTCTCGAAGTAAAGCATTTTTATCTCCAGCGCGGGAGAATGTTGCCACCCGGAAGAATGAGTGCGAAAATTAGCATTTTCAGAGTTTTTAATTAATATCTGGGCTGCTTAAAGTCGTGCGAAGATGAAAATGGTCGAAACGGCTTCCCACGAATTTTTGAAATCGAGCGGTACCTCTGTAGAAACTCAACTCCCCGCCGTTCCTGTGGGGATGTTACAGACAGACGGACAGACGCGCAACAGATATAATAGTACAGATTTATTTTCACTGTAGCAAAGAAACGATTAGAAACTATGTCCTCATACTTCTGAATAACTTATATCTTTATGTTATATTTTTCAATTGCGACAATATTTTGGTCAGTGAAATAAGCGTGCTTCAAGGCAGGCATTCTTTTTTTAATAATTTTTATAGAAATACATGCTGTGAGGACTTTTTTTAATATTATTGAAAGGATACAAATTGTTCGAAAAAAGGTGAGAATATTGTATTTATTAATATTTACTGACTGAAGAGGTCCAGTCGTAGTTTTTTCCAGATTAAACTAAAGAATTTTTATGGTAAATGCTCTAACAATGCACTTTAATACAGTTGTAATACTAGGGATGTTCAGTAAATCAAAATTTTACCTTTTATTTGTCACTTTATAGCACAATACTGCAGTATTTAATATATTCTTCATATTTTACTACACTCATGTCCATAAATTAAGGATAATGCAAAATCAGGCAAAGGAAGAGTTAGAAGCAAAACAAATTTCACTTATTTGTAAAGTTTATTTATTAAACAAAAGGTAAAGAGCAAAAAAAAGATGCTATATGTTTGATATTATTCAAAAAAGTAGCGATTTTTTCTCCCTGGAGCAAATTACAAAATAAACCTATTTACAAAAAACCAATATTACACGGTTGGTATGGTTGTTAATACATTGTATGTCTCCCAGACGATGCAATACAGTCCGTACAACGCCTAGGCATGATGAGTATCAAATGATCGATCTGATCATGGGGGATATTACGCAACTCAAAAAGCAATGCTCTCCGAAGTTCCGGTAGACATGTAGGAGGAGGTTGACGGGCTGCAACTCGTCGGCCAAGCATGTCCCACACGTGCTCTACTGGATTCTAGTCCGATGAGAATGCTGGTCAGTCCGTACGGGTGATATCCTCCGACTGAAGGCATTCGCTTACGATGTTTGCACGGTCAGGACGGGCGTTTTCATCCATATACTTAAATTGTGCGCCCATAGCGCTCCGAAACAAACGTACATGTTGTTCCAGAATGACGTCCCGATAGATTTGGCTTGTCATGGTTCCAATTCAAACATGCAGGTCAGTTCTGGTGCCAGAATAATTCCACCCCAAACGAGCACTCCTGCACCAACATAACGGTGTCGTTCAATGATCTTTTCTTGGTGGTAACGGGTGCCTGGAGCTCTCCATATGAAAGTCCGGCGAGAATCAGACTGCAAGCTAAACCTGGACTCGTCGGAAAACATCACACAAGCTCAGTGTTGCGGTGTCAACAATGCATGCTCTCTACTCCAGGCTAGCCGCAGGCGACAGTGAGTTGCAGTAAGTGGAACGCATCTGACAGGTCTACGAGCATATAGACCCATTTGCCCTAAGCGTCTGTACACGGTCTGCCTTGAAATTGTCGTACCAGTGGCCGAAGACAGCCGACGAGACAGGTCTGAGGCTGCTCTCCTCCTGTTTCTTTTGGCAGTAACTGCCAAATACCGGTCCTCATTCGGCGTTGTAACTCTGGGGCGATCTGTGCAGTCACGTCTACTCACATTACCATCGTCTTGGAATCGTTGCCGAAGCCTGGAGATGACACTCGGGCAATTCCAAGTTCGTCTGATACTTCCAGTTGAGTACGCCCACATTCCAGACGGCCGATCATTCTACCACGTAAAAAATCATCCAAATGCGTCCTTTGTGTCATAACTATTCGGTTATTTAACTGAAATGCTTATAAAGCGGCTGCGAACAATTTTACTTCTTTGCCTGTATTCCTTATATATCACTCTCTTACACTCTCGTCATTGTGACGTACCATCGGTGTCATCTGGTTACTTTCTGAAATTTGCATATAATTATTGAAGATGCGTGTAGTGATTTTACAGGGGATATATTTATTTTAGAGTTCGATTTCCGTGTGACTCTGATTTATCCTTAATTTATGGACATGAGTGTAAATGAAAAATAAAAATGAAATCTGAAAGCTTTCGGTAAAATCTGAAACTGCCAAAGGGACCTTTTTTTAACGTTTTGTATGTTACCTTCATTAATTAAATCTCATGTCCTGCGCACTTAAAACACATAAAATTCAATTCAGTAGCAACATTGCAAAACGTTTAAAAACAGGATATCTCTACAATTTCCGAAAGACAGTCTCGTGCACAGGAGATAATTTTTTTTTCGTACAGTGCTGCCATTGTTCGCTTTGAAATCGTTGAGTTCGTTGTCATAAATTCGTTAACATTTTACAAAATGTGTAATATATAGTAAAACTAATTCGAAATTCAAAATTCGGTCTTCTATGTGCCCATGTTCAGGTTCCATTTAAAACTGGATGGCTCTAGGCACTGTCGTTTTTCCACAGCACGAAAAACATACATACATTCATGCAGAATCTTCATTCTTTTATTTTTTTTAAATATAATACAATGCGATAATATATGGTACCAACAATTTAAAACTTGCTACGCCGTTTATAGTGAACAGACGCAAAATGCCGTTTGGGCTAATTAGTCATATCTTTACGAAGAAAATTAGCAGAAATGAAAATTATCATATAAGGTGTTTCTCTCGCCTTCTTAGCATGCCTCCGTGGTGTAGTCCGGTCCTTCAGCACACTCGAGGGGGGGGAAGCATTCAAGAGGTCCGTGGTTCGAGTCCCGGCGAGGGCATTGCTCACTTTTTAAATCTCCTACTTTCAGAAATTAGCTAATGACTCTACAGTAGCGCCCGAACTAGAAAGGGTGGTGAATGATGATTCTTCACCACCAGGATTTGGCGACTGGGTCCCCTAAACCCTAGTCACAATTTAAAACGGGGGAGTATAGCTCATTTTTCACATCTCCGGCTTTCAAAAAAATACCTGATAACTCTACAGTCATATCAGAATAATAGTTTAGATTGCTCAAACACTTATCTCGAGAGGTAAATGTAATATTTTCATTTTCTACGAATTTCTTAGCTAGGGGTCTTTTCACTGAGTTCAGAACGTTTAATGAAGTGGAGAAATTTCTGTTTAGCAACTACCTCTTAAATTGAGTCGAAATTTCTTAAATTTCTGACAGAAGCAGGTAGTCGATAAATTGATTCTCGATTAGCTCAGCCAGTTTTCCATGTGAAAGATATAAAAATTTTTATATTATAATTAACAAATAATAATAATAGATAATATATTAATAAGAATTTTATTCTTCATGGGTCATGCAGATTTATATTTTATATTTTCTGTATCTTTCCATTTATAGGGAAACTGTTTACACACAACTCTGTTCTTTATTTTGAAGAAATATATAAAAGTTTGGTAGAGACATTAGCATATTTTTGAAGCTGGAGATGTGAAAAATGAGCAATGCGCTCGCCGGGACTCAAGCCTCAGACCTTTCGAATACGCACCATTTCACCACGAGGGCATACTGAGAAGACGGGATGAAATACCTTATAGTTTTATGACTAAGTTGAAAGAATAACATCAACAGTGAAATGTTTCTGTTTGTTTTATGATATTATGATTTTTATAGCATCTATATTATAAATGTAATTGCTAATAGCTGTTTCTAATGCTTTAAAACATACTTTAAATAATGTTATTCTTAATGTATCTAACAAAGGTATTTTTATAATGCCTCACGTTTCTTCTATGCATCTTCGGACTAAACATGTGTTTATATAAATAGTTTTGGCTTTGATTTGGCTTATTTAATTATGGTAAAGTACTCAACAGCTATCTGCCCAAGAGGAGGGATGCTTTCGTGAAGGACTTTCTGGGGCAAACTGGCTCGTATATACGTTATACATGGAGGAAAACCAAGAACGCCCTTGCAGCAGCTCCTTTCGACTGGAATGGGGTCCAGGCCGGAAATGCCAGGCCGGTTCGTCGATTTTACCACTCAAACACTGGGAGAAGGTGGCTCGCTTCTATAAATGGTAGGTGGATTAAATCATTTTTTTAGACATTTTATTTTTGAGAGCTGATATCTCGTTTTATTTCCGCACATTTTGAATTAATAATCTTATAAAAGTGCGAAGTAATTTACTTTTACTCTCCTTAAGTTTATTTTAACTTAATTTACTTTCTCTTCCATACCTAATACAGGAAATCCTGATAAGAAGTAAGATATAAATGAAATAAAAATTTGAGTGAAATGTTTTCTTTTTTGTCTGTAACCGTTAACAATCATTGATCTCCTCTGCGAGAGAGAAACCTCATTTTAAGTTATTGAAGCAATATATGCTTCTTCCTAAAATTTCATAAACAAAGGATTTAACACTTCTGTCACAAATTAGCGGAATTTAAACTACGCATGAAAAATATATCGGATAAAAAATGAATTTAATTAATTCGAAAAAGCTTTTAAGTATTTTTTTCCCTTATGAAAAAGAATGTCTCGTTTTGTAATTATGTAAAATAATTGCCGGAATACAAAAAAGAAAATGAAAGGAAGATAAAATCTAAAACTTCCAATCTCCAATCGGTTTATCGAATTCCTTCGCCAAGCAATTATCTTCACGAACTGTTTTTTTTCTTCGGAGGCTAATTACAGGAACGTATTGTTATCCAAAGGACAAGCGGTGGGAGGAAATGTGAAAAATAAGTACTTCTTCGAAGAAAGGGATCGCCGAGAAATGTGTGAAAACATAGCAATAATTAAGCTACAACTGACAATGTCTGTGAGAAGTTTTAACTGTAGCTCAGTAATCTTGAAAAGAAAAAAAAAGAGAAAAACCACAGGCTAAGATTAAATACATCTACCGGGCGGAAAAATATTTTCCTTTCTCTGTTGCAAAAGAATTCTCCCCCTCTTCTTTTTAAATATTTATATTTCTTTGTTTTTTTCCCCTCTGACCGAAACGGAAAATCTGTTGCCGGAAGAGATTCTAAAATAAAGTTTCTTAAAGATGTCTGAAACGCAGAAATTTTTGTGTTTATGCATAGGTTTAAATTTTTGCTAGGAAGCAAAAATAATCATCGACATACTTACAAGGGAACCGATTTTCATTTTCATTTCGCTGGGGGGGATATTAAATATATTACTAAATATATATAAATATATATTTCAGAATTAACGACATCTAGACTTGAGATATATTTTGAAATAACTGCGATTACGAAAACTCATCTGTTTAACATGAAAGCGCAATATTTTGTCTTTTTAGCAATTAATGCGAGTTATTCGGGGTATTCCTTTCGTCTAATAATATTCTTGGTATTTTGTTTTTAATTCAGGACAGTTTTAACCACGCAATCAAAAAATCGATTCTAGTTAAAGACGCATGAGTTTTCTGAGAATTAATCTCTAAATATGGATAAATTTTCTTTGCTAATTGTTAGGATAATTTTCAAAAGAAATTTTTCTTAGAAATTTTCCTATTATCTTCCAAAAATTTTCTTCCAATTAAATTAAAGTCTCTCGTCATTTAATGAAGTTTTACTTCATTTTTAGATAGCAGTAATTTTTTCTTCAATTATTAAACGTCTACGAATATGTAATTTGAAACGGTCGCTCTTGGTTGAACTTTTAAACTTTAATATCCGAGTATATTTTACGAATCTGATATTTACATTGGTAATAGAAATGAAAAATGGTAGATGTTTACTGAGATCTTTAATCACATTTATGGTTAGGTTATTCAATTATGGCAAAGCACACGAGGGCTGTCTGCCTAAAGGGAGGGATGCCTTCGTGGAGGACTTTCTAAGGCAAATTGGCTCGTATACACGTTACACATGGGGAAAACCGCGAAAACGCCCATGCAGCCAGCCCGTTCGCGAGATTCGAGCTTCGGACCGAACTATCCTAACTCAATGACTTTACCGCTCGGCCGCTGGTGGGCCCTGGTTTAATAGTTATGTTTCGGTTTAACTAGTGTTAGTGTTTCCGTTTAACATATGTTAGTGTAGTTAGTATTTCGGTTTATTATTTTGTTAAATACTTCTAGGGATAGTTTAAACCTGTTGAGTAGAATCCTTAAATGAGTGTGTTCAGCCTCTTTACCGCTCGGCCGCTGGTGGGCACACATTTATGAAAAATCCCATTGTCGACACCATATGACCTACCTTGTACTGCTTATTATTACGGCCTTAAACGACCTATTAATTTATGCGCATTTTTTGCTGCATTTCATTTAAATTTATTTCCTCGTATTTCATTAGAGATGTATTTCTCATTCAGTCAATCCAGTTCACTTCGCGGTAAGGCATAATTACATAAAAAACTGAAAAACACCTTTATTAAAATATTATAAAATACAGAAAAACCTAAAACACCAAATGCAGTTAAAAACAGTTAAAAAAACAATGCCTAAAATTAAAATTAGAGTTTCTACACAAAAACGAGCAATTCGACCAGCGGGCAGGAAGAGAGATTTTTCGGTGTCGAAACTGAAAGTTTGCTTTTGGCTCCACTCGGCAAAAAGACACTAAAGTTGGTACGGAAACTGACTTAATTCGCTATTCTACTGAGTTGAGAATGTGAACAAATGCCGGCTTCGTTAGACTTAGTAGCACTTAACCAACTTTTAAATTTTTGATAATTCTACAACTATAGCATGCAGATTAACTAAAGACTTAACACATTGATCGGAACATAAGAAAAACATAATTCAATCACTTTTAAAGCAAAATATGCGCAATTTAAGAAAATATAAGAATAAAAAAACTGAACTCATCAAACGGGGTGATGGAGTGGGTATATATAGATATGTTTATATACTTTTTATGTGACCAATTGCAACCAAAAAGAGAGGTGCATAACTACGTTATCGCAGTCATATACACAAAATGTCAACGTTCTGAGGCTACTCGTTTTTTTTTATGCGAGATACATATCCGTGTACTTACGTACGTACAAAAGCAACGAAAAAAAGGTCTTCTGAATCCATTTTAAATTCATTTTGCACACCATTTTGGGAAAAAGAATCCTTTATTCTGTCCGTACGTACAGATGCCATGCAAAAACATCGTTCAAATGGATTCGAGATCGTCAAAATGGATATTTCCATTGAAATATGATACCCGAAATTTTTCGAGATTACAATACCTCCTTTACATCCTACAAGTAAAAAACTTACAACTAAGTAAAAAATCTCATGGGGACAACATGAATTCGTTGTAAGGATTATTAAATTATCCACATATTTTGCTGCACTACACTTAAACTTATTTCCGCGAATTATTCTAATTTACTTAACCGATCCTCAAGGCAAGTTGAAAATAATATCAAAAATTGAAAATTTTGAAATTAAATATCCTGATCAATGTTTGGAAACTTCTTATAATTTTCTTTTTTCATAACGTGTATAAAAAAAGTAATTAATTACAAAAATATTATTATTATTATTTTGCACTGCACTTTTTGCACAAAAAATCTGTGATTTAATCTTCGCTACTTGTAACACGGAACATGACTACTCATGGATTATCAATAATAACATTTGTCTAATTTAAATTATTCAATCTTATAAAATACACAATATCAGCTGCTATGACTTTAAAAACTTATGTACTTCACTTCCATTAGAAGAAATCTACATCACCCTTTTTCCTACTCGACTTTGATAAATGGATAACCTACCTTAACTGGACTGTTTTTAGTCCAAAGAGGCAATTTAAACTGAAGGACTATTGAATCCGCGTTGCGATTTTGCGTCGGAAACACTAAATGTCGGTTCACTTTTCAAATTATTGTCACCAAATATTGCAGCCCTGTATTATATTTAAAGAAATTAAGTAATGAAGAATGTGCATAAATGCATGCATGTTTCTCGCACTGTGATAAAACGACGGTACCTTGGAATTTTGAATGACGTAATTCTGCTGCGAATATGGACATATGGAAGTCCAAATTTGGATTTTTTTTATTTAAAGAAAGAGAAATCCTCGTGCACCACAAAGTATCACGCGAGGCTTACAAATCGTAAGTAAAAAAAAGCAAAATGCTAAGTAATAACATCAAATTTCAGTAATGCAATGAAACCAAACACAAAGAGTCAAAAATACAAAACAATAAAGATGTAACTATATAAACAAATCATTTGCAATGTTTAAAATAAAAGTCAACAAAGTCATCAAAAGCTCCTACAAAATCATAACATTTCAGCGGCCAATGAATTCCACTTCATTTTAATCTGCACTTAAATAGATTTCTTGCATTGTCAAGCAACGGACAATCAAAAAACAGGTGGAAAACACTTCGCTGAACGCCAAGCTTGCAATTACACAAATTGGAAGACGTCAGCTTAAACCGCTCGAGATAAACGTTGAACTTACCATGTCCAGACAAAAATTACGTAACCTTAAAATTGAGTAATAAAGTCCTTATTTTTCAGTCTTTCAAAAACAGTTGAGAAATTTTTTTTTTGTAACAGATTCCTTGTCAGATGATATATAATCACAATTCCATTGTTCAATCATTTTAGCTTTGAATGTCTTTTTAAAGTACTATTTGGAATATTTACATCAACATTAATATCATTTTTAGTTGCATTCTTAGCAAGCCAATGAGCTCTTTCATTTCCATAATTACCCGAGGGACCACGGACAAATGTAAAAAACACTGAAATACCGTTTTCCTGCAGATCTCCGAGAGATTGCTGTATATTAACAATAATATCATTACAGGATGAGATATTTTTAAGGCACTCGAGGGAAGAGAGTGAATCCGTGCAGAGTAAGTAGCTGGAAGCATGTCCATCCTGGTTAAGTATCCACTTAATTGCAAAATGAATGCGGAGAAGCTCAGAAATAAAAACAGTACATTCATTTCTAATACGAAATGGGTGCTACTCAATTTCAACACCATCCTTAGAAATAACATAAGCAAAACCAACTTTATCATCTGTCCTACTACCATCCGTATAGCACACAATTGAGAATCAATTTTCATCAATGTTCGTACTATCTAGAATCTGCACTGGTTGTCTTACAGAAGGATGTGGTAGAACAGACAAGGGCAATAAACGATCAAAATGAAAACTGCAGAAATTTGCAAAACTATTATTGTAATCTATGCAAGCCAGAATAAACAAATCTAACTGGAAATCCGGCAAGAGAGAAAACAGCATTGCAACTAACATTTCGGTAACCCCTTATAACTCGGAGAAGATTCGTCTTTGAACTCGAAGTAGAAGATTAGAGTTAAATTCTTTTTAGGATCCCCAAACTCTACATCCATATTAAATAAAGGGCACAATACCTTGTTTACAAATAGTTGCGCTAACCTTCGATTTGACACCAAAACTATTACATACTGCAATTCGATTCAGTCGACGCTGAAGTCGCTCACATTTATTAGAAATGTAGGAAATATGCTTTTCCCAGTTTAATTTTCTGTTTAACAAAACACCTAAATATTTAATTTCATTCACCATCTCAAGAGGATTATCATTTAAAGCAATTCATACCTTTCATATGTAGTATTTTTCCTGTCAATGAACATAGTCTTGGATTTTGCATTGTTAAAGTTTAGCTTAAAATTCACTGACCGCTCAGAAATGAAATCTAAAACATCTTGGGCTAGATGAAAAGCTTTGTGTATTTCTTTTCTTTGAACACAAATCAACAAATCATCTGTAAAAGCAATAACTTCACAACTGAAGAGATCAGCAAGTTTCTGTAAAAGATCATTCATAATAATAATTCAAAGTTTGGGACCGGAAACAGAGCCTTGTGGGCATCCTCTCTGAGGTCGACGAACTCTCGAGCTTCCACCCAGAAAAAAGCTCGACCGTCCTGTCTTCCAGCAAATCAGAAACGACATTAAACACATTGAGGTATTTTCATTTTTTTCAGTAAATTAAAAATAGCAGGCCGCCTTGCATTATCGAAGGCTCCTTCAGTATCAAGAAAAATTAAAATAGTATACAAACCTCTCGTCTTGCCCCTGCGTACAATGTTGCTAAGACGCAAAAGTGCATCCTTTGAGCAATAAAACCATAGTGGTCGGCACTAAGAACATTTTCTCTATGTAAATGCCAAGTAATTCTGTTTGTAATTAGTTTTTCAAAACATTTACCGAGGGAAGAAAGATAACAGACACACCTAAGATTATTCACATATAGAATACTGAAAGTTTCTTTCGCAATAACAAGGGCATTCTTCCAAGTTCGCGGAAAAGCCCCAAGACTCAGACATATATTAAATAATCTATGAAAAACTGCGTGAAAAAGACGATGAAAGTATTTTATAGTTTCATTGGGAATAGAGTCAGGGCCAGGAGCTTTGCCAAGCTTTAAATTACGAATTACACCATCAACCTCGGCCTGAGAAAAAGGAGGATCACTCTGACATGCATATTCACTGCGAGTAGATAAGCGCCACTGAGTATGAAAGTCATTATCAAACCTCACACAATCAGGAGGAAATGCTTTATCAAGAATAGCGTCGATAGTTTCCTCTAAGGAAGTCGTAAAGTTACCGATTAAATGCTGAAGGCCCGAGATCTCAATCTTCCTCATAAAAGTTTCTTTAATACCGTAAGTATAAATTTTTTCCACACATTTTTATTATTGATGTCCGAAAGAAACTTCTTCCAAGACTCTAATTTGGCCTCGACAAGTATTTCATTGTATTTTTTTCCTTAAATCAAAGTATTTCCGCTTATACAAGTCCATCATTGCTAGAAGTCCTCTGGAACCTCCGCCAAGCAGCGTTAACTCTTTCTCATAATGCAAATCTCCAATGACTACTAAGGTACTTTTCGCATACCAGTTCTTCTAATAGGCATAGATTTAATACAAGCCCGAAAAATAACTGAAGTTATAAAATCAACAATCACATCAAGCGAGTCGGTACTTGGGCAAGAATCCAAACTATTTAGGATAAAAAAAATATACTGTCAACAACATTTTTCAAAATATCTCCAGTTTGCTTTTATATATTAAACAAAATTCTACCAACAGCAATAAAAGAAGCAGCAGAAACAGACAAGTCGAATTCAATCATTGCATGGTCTGACAACGATTCACAGTTCGACAGACACCAGCGGCGCACATTTGCCAGCAAATCAGCTCCCATCATTGTGACGTCTATATAGCTTGATCCCTGTTCCGAACAAAAGGTAGGGCCACAGTCCTCATTGATCACATATATGTTACAGGAGCTGATAAAATCTCCAAGTTTGTTTCCTCGAGCATCACTGTAAGGACTAAACCACAGTTCAGACTTCTTATTGGAATCCATATCCCAAGTAAGCTTTGTAAGATCCTTAGCTTGGAAGACCCGACTTATTTTCTGTAAATCAGAGTTCAAAGTAATAAGAAAATAAAAAAATATTTTGTGATTTTAAAAATAATATCAAGAGTCACAATCCAAGAATCTCAAATCTAAAAACGTAGGCAGAAATTCGGCTCGAACAACAATAGCAGCCTTTAAGACTTCTGAATTAAAATCATAATATAACCTAAAGGAACTCGGAAAGGCAGGCTCAAGACCGTGATAAGAGTGAGGATTTCGAATAAAAGCAACAGAAACATTATTTACCTCCATATTCGAAACAAGCTGCTGAGTTGCTGCTTTACATGTATGCAAATTAATTTGAAAAACGTTTAAAATAGAATTATGACTATTATCCATAGTTTGTTCTTGATGTATATTGACTTCTTATAAATTCATGACAGACACAACTTTCAGAAAAGGGAAAATGGCTAACACATGATTTCTTTTTCTCATCTTTTATTTTTTGATTACGTCTAATGCAATTAATACAGACTTTCAAATTCTTACGTGGGCAATTTTTACTTTCGTGTTCACGTGCACAGAAATAACAAGCCCGAAGGTTTTTACAATGTTCAGCGCGATGGTTATATCCCAGACAGTTAAAACACGATAAAATCGTGTTTAACTGTCTAATTTAATCACGATAAAATCCTCCACAACACACATACTACAAGAAATTTTTAATCTACTTTCATGTAAAATACTTCTACGTATGTCTGGATGCCCTTCAACAACTGTCTCGTATTTTGAAATTTTCTTAATGTAAATCAAATTCGAGATATCGATTTCCCATTTTGTAAAACTTTGTAAAACGAATTTTTGATTAACAAACTCAAGGATTTCAAAGCGAGCAATGGCAACATTGTACAGAAAGAACATTTTTATCTCCAGCGCGTGAGACTGTGTATAGAAAATTCTAAGGATGTTCTCAGTTTAAAATTATTCTACGCTATTACTGTTGAACTGAATTTCATGGTTTAAGTGCGAAGAACATAATATTTAATAAACAAAGGCAACACACAAAATGTAAAAAAACACCCCCTTGGACGTAATTTAAAATGTGAAGCCTTGCAGATTTTCTCTTCTTTTTAATAGCTATATTAAATTTAAAAATCAACTTTTTAAACAGGACAAAGAAATACTGATAATACGCCCATACGTCTACTAGTTTGTGTAATTTGTTTTTATTGATTAAGGAATTTAAATTCCAAAAGTGTTTGCAACAAGAGGAATTTCTAAGCCAATACTTAGATATATTGATGACCCAATTACCTTTAATTACACTCATGTCCATAAATTAAGGATAATTCGGAGTCACGCAGAAATCGAACTCTAAAATAAATATATCACCTGTAAAATCACTACACACATCTTCAAGAATCCTATGCAAATTGCAGGAAGTAACCAGATGACACCGATGGTACGTCACAATGACGAGAGTGTAAAAGAATGATATATAAGGATACGCATTGATATATATGCATTGTGGACACCGTAACAGTGAGCTTGTGTGATGTTTACCGACGAGTCCAGGTTTAGCTTGCTGTCTGATTCTCGCCGGACTTTCATATAGAGAGCTCCAGGTACCCGTTACCACCAAGAAAACATCATTGAACGACACCGTCACGGTGGTGCAGGAGTGCTCGTTTGGGGTGGAATTATTCTGGGTTCCAGAACTGACCTGCATGTTCATATTGGAACCATGACAAGCCAAATCTATCGGGACGTCATTCTGGAACAACATGTACGTTTGTTTCGGGGCGCCACGGGCGCACAATTTGTGTTTATGGATGACAACGCCCGTCCTCACCGTGCAAACATCGTAAGCGAATGCCTTCAGTCGGAGGATATCACGCGTATGGAGTGGCCAGCATTCTCACCGGACTTGAATCCAGCAGACCAAGTGTGGGACATGCTTGGCCGACGTGTTGCAACCTCCTCCTACATTTCTACCGGAACTTCGGAGAGCATTGCTTTTTGAGTGGTGTAATATCCCCCGAGATCAGATCGATAATTTGATACTCGGCATGCCTAGGCGTTGTACGGACTGTATTGCATCGTCTGGGAGACATACAATGTATTAACGATCATACCAACCATGTAATATTGGTGTTTTGTAAATAGGTTTTTTTTTTTGTAATTTGCTCCAGGGAGAAAATATCGCTAATTTTTTTAGTAATATCAAACATATAGCATCTTTTTTTGCTCTTTACCTTTTGTTTAATAAATAAGCTTTACAAATAAGTCAAATTTGTTTTGCTTATAACTCTTCCTTTGCCTGATTTTGCATTATCCTTAATTTATGGACTTGAGTGTATTTCAATGAAACATAAAATTCCCAAATTTATCTATAGTGCCTAAAACTTAATAACACTAATTCTTCACAAAAAGTTGTCGACTATTTAGATCTTCAAATTGTCAACTGCACTCAAATTCAAATCTTTAACAAAACTCGATAATTTAAGGTTACTATTAATTTATATATATAAGGAAGAATGTCTGTTTGTGTGTTTGTTCTCAGTCAACTCGGGCGTTACTATAGCTATCTTCCCCAAACTTTTTACAGTTTTTTTTTGGGAAAAGACGACGCCCACTTTTTTGCAAAAAAAAAAGTTAGCTGAAATCAGGGATATTAATTAAAAATTCTGAAAACGCTAATTTTCGTCCTCATTTTTCCAAGTGGCAACAGTCTCGCACGCTGGAGGTAAAAACCTTCTTTATTTCGAGAAGTGTTGCCAGTGCTCCTTTTCAAATCGTAGAGTTTGTTAATGAAAAATTTGTAAGTTTTACAATGAAATAAAAATAGCATTGCCAAACATTAAATTCGTTATTCCCGATTTCAAAAATTCGTGAAAAGCCATTTCGGCTATTCCCTTCTTCGTACGACTTTAATCCGCTGAAATATTAATTAAAAACGCTGAAAGCGCTAATTTTCGCACTCATTTATCCGAGTGGTAACAGTCTCTCGCGTTGGAGATAAAAATTCTTTATTTCGAATCTTATTGCTACTGCTGGCTTTTCAAATCGTAGAGTTTGTTAATCAAAAATTTGTAAGTTTTACAAAATCTACATACTTAAAGAAGAATGTCTGTTTGAGAGCTTGTTTGTTTGCGTTATTGATTTCTGATGAATTGTTTGCCACATGTAATCAACTAAAATTGAATATATGGGAAATATCGGATAGAACTTGAGTTTTTAGGGCCATTTGATTAGAAAGACTAATAAAAACTGCGTCTGAGTCTACTTTTCTATCAAAATGTTTTATGTGGGTTCCACATCGCTTTAGACTGAAAAATGTAAGACTATGAATCGTATTTTTGCGTCGTTAAATAGAAAAGGATTACAGCCGTATTGTTCTCTCTGTTGTTAAATACATTACTCTCAATCTAACTTAACTGGCATCGGGTACTTCCGCAAGCAAATTGTCTTCTAACATTTTCAAAAAAGGAATTAGTAAGACCGGAATTAATCATATGCAAGGCGTTAAAAATATTTTTACAGGTACACTAGATATTGACCAAGAATAATTAAAATAATAAGTTTTACAAATTAAAATTCTTAAAACTAATCTAGTACCAAATCAATTTATTAAGTTATGTCTTAAAAATACAGGTGTTAAATGCGCAATCTTCTCTTTTTACTGATAGGGCTATGATAATATTTTTCTAAACCTTTTAGATGAATTATGTTGGATGCACCTCAGTTTAAGGATTTGTAAATTTTGTGATCATACATGTAATTAATTTGGGTGATGTAAAATACTGTTGCTTTATACGGGTTCGTAGATTTGAGAGTATCCGATGAAAACACGATGCAGAACAATAAAAAGCATTTTTTTATTTACAAGAATCACTATTTACAGCACAGTTACAAAATTACCTTTAAAAGCGTCGAAAATCTACAATAAATACGCTGAAACAATCAGCAACACAGCTTCAGGCTGTAACTGTAAAGGTAGCTTCATGGCAACACTAAACTTCTAATAAACACCGTGGAACAATCACGAATACACTGTCAAGCTATACTGTAAAGGTAGCTTCACGGCAAAGCACTATCTCGATCGCTTTCCGTTCACGCAGTTAACAAGCATTGAACGATCTGATGAGATGTGTTCACATGTTCACATCACATGTTTATGTGATGCTGAGATGTAAGAAGCTGATGTACAATTTACGCGGAGTGCTCAAGCATTGCGAGTTGTTGTGAGAATTGTGAGAATCGCTGCTTACTGTGAGTGCTAAGCTACGCGAGAGTTTTGTGAACGGAAAGCGATCCAGATAGTGCTTTGCTGTGAAGCTACCTTTACAGTATAGCTTGACAGTGTATTGGTGATTGTTCCACGGTGTTTATTATAAGTTTAGTGTTGCCGTGAAGCTACCTTTACAGTTACAGCCTGAAGCTGTATTGCTGATTGTTTCAGCGTATTTATTGTAGATTTTCGACGCTTTTAAAGGTAATTTTGGAACTGTGCTGTAAATAGTGATTCTTGTAAATAAATTGTGCTTTTTATTGTTCTGCATCGTGTTTTCATCGGATACTCTCAAATCTACGAACCCGTATAATGCAACAATACTATTTCTTCTGCCTATATTTGCTTTTACTAACAAAATGGGCATATTTCAAATTCTAATACTTGTTTGTTATTTTCAGTTTCTAATACTTTACCGTTACAAGTGAAAGCCAGAAAACAATTAATTTTTATTGCTTGATAAAGTTTCAAGTTAATTTTTAAACAATGCAGAAAAACTCTCTCAAATTCTACTAAAGCAAGAAAATTCTGTCCCCAATTTTATAATAGTAGAACTTGTTTTCCCGCTTTTCAGCAACATCATCCAGCTCGTGTAGGTTTTCTTAAACATTACAACAGTAGTCACATACCGATGCAACGAACTATGAAAAACGCAACTTTTTTGTTTTACGCTTCAAATTAGCAAACACATAAGTTTACTTTAATTCATTTCTGGCGTGTTTAATGTACGTTATTTGGTAGACTTTAAAAATCTCGTACATTTTTAAGTATTTTAGAATCGTACGAATATTTGAAATTATTCTTAAACTAGCGGAATGATCCGATGCCGGTTAAGTTAGATCGAGAGTAACTCATCTAACAAGAGAGAACGATACCGCTGCAATCCTTCTCCAACAACGATACAAAAAATACGATTCATAGTCATACATTTTTCAGCCTCATGCGATATGAACCCACGTAAAAAATTTCGATAGGAAATAAACTTATTCTCTCTCATGATATCAGCAAGAATGGCACGCAGCTTTGAATGGTTTTCGTCTTTCTAATCAAATGGTCGTAATAGTTCAAGTTCCATCCAATGTTTCACTTATATTGAATTTTATTCGATTAAATGTGGCAAAAAATGGATCATAATTGATCAGAAATCAATAACACGCACAAACAAATACGCATTCTTCTTTATATATATATATATATATCTATATATTTCGTAAAACTGACAAATTTTCCATTAAGATTCTACGATTTGAAAGCGAGCAGTGGCAACACCTTTCGAAGTAAAGCAATTTTTGTCTCCCACGAGCGAGACTGTTGCCACTGGGAAAAATGAGTTCAAAAATTAGCGTTTTCAGAGTTTTTAATAATATCTCGACTGATTCGTACGAAGATGGGAACAGTCGAAATGACTCACTAGAAATTTTTAGAATCGGGAATAATGTATTTGATGTTTGAAAATGCTATTAACTTTATTTCATTAACATTTTTTAATGAAACTCTACGATTTGAAAGCGACCAGTGGCAACAGTTTTCCAAACAAAGCAGATTGTTATCTCCAGTGTGCGAGACTCTTGCCATTCGGAAAACTGAGAGAGAAAACTAACATTTTCAGAATTTTTAATTCATATCTCTGATTTCAGATTTTTTTGGGGGGGGGAGTGGACGTCGACGTTTTCCAGAACACAGAAAAAAATTGTAGAAAGTTTGGTGACGATAGCTATAGTAGAGACTGAGTTAATCACAAATAAACACACAAACAGACTTTCTTCACATGTTTTATTTTCTTACAAAGTTTTTGTTCCTTTTATGTTTAAGTAGTTTGTTAATTGTTTTACTATGAATAACAGCGAGTATGCCGGAAAATAGCAAGAAACCTTCAACCTTTACTTAAATAATTAGTTAAAAGTTTATACTTGGCTTGTAATTTGAGTGAAATCGGCCAAATGCTCAATAACTGATTTTCTTTCCTCTGAAGATTTTTTTCTTACTTGTACTTGGAATCAGTTTTGACTCGATATCTTCCTGATTTGACAATTTGCGATTGGTTCTTGCATATAAAGACGACGAAACATAATTGCTTGTATTAATTATTGTTAATTGATTTGAATTTATTTATTTCTCTTGAAAAGTCAATTAATATCCGTTCAGTGGCAATAATTGATTCTATTATTTTTCTTACAATTTTAATTAACGTTTTCGTCCTTTACGGTTTTACTTACGGTCCTTTACGGTTTTAATTTTACGTCATTTTCAACATGTTCTTCAATTTACTTTTACTTAAAACTTTATATTGTCTATCTTGTACTTAAAGATCTTTTTTTTCAATCCGACAGCTTTGAAATTTCCAATTTTTCTTTCTATTCCTAGGGGATAGTTCTATTCTATTAAATATATTGCATATTAATATATGAAACTTCGAGTGTGCTAACGATAACACCCTTCTTAAAATCTTTTTGTAGGGAAGGTTAAGAAGTGAAAAACTTGTTTCCTTAAAATCTTGATTTTTTTTTTTTTTTACAAATCAAATCAAAAACCTTCTAGATGCAATGCGTGTCTGACTTAATTATGACGCACAACTCATTTATTATGTTATGACATCTAGAACCTCACTGATCTCTGTTAAATCAAAACTGTAGCTTTAAGGCAAACAAATGCGTCCAATACTAACCTAATTGTATACAGTTTCATCGTAAAAATAATTGCCATTTTAGATGCATTCCTTTTATATGAAGAAACGAATTTTGAAAGCTCGCAAATAAAACAGAAGCACGTTATTTCAAAACTAATCAGTGCTTGTTAAATAAGAAACACAATGACAGGCCTGTCATTTAAATTTGCCATGGAGATAAATAAAGATTTTTACTTCTGCGAGTGATCCAATGCTAACCTGATTAATTCATATTTTTCATAAAAAATGCTTTGAAGTTGTATTTATCAGGTTATTATTGGATTACGGATACGTTTCTGTTGTTCCTTTACTACCATTCCGGTTTTATTTTCTGAAATCCTCCGTCAGCTAAAACTCCTGGATTCCCAGAAGATATTTTCCAACAAAATACTGGGAAGTTGACCGCACAATTGACTCTTAAACTAGAGGGTGAATCAAAAAACGTTTTTATTGCTTCGAACTTATTGCTTCGAACTGAATATAGTGTATTACGAACCTCGTTTTCATTTCAAATAATAAAACAGTAAACATTTTTTCATTCCAAATAAGAGTCAAGGTGCAAGAACTTGCATTATTAGTCACCGACACGGAACTTGCAGCGGAAGTTCCAGCTTCAGATTGGACGTTATCATAGCACAGTGATTCTCAACCACTGCGCCGCGAGACTTTTGTAAGCCGCCAAATTCTTAAAGTGTGCTGCCAATTTTTTAGAAATGTATATAGTAAAACTAAACTAATGTATATATAAAAAACTTATAATGGGTTGAATACAGTACACACGATAATTGGCGAAATTCGGTTTTTAAGATATTAATAAGCGCGCAGTTGTGGTATCCAAGACGACTTTGGTGCTCTAGAGGAGATCACATTTTGGAGAACTCGTTATTTTTAATAACATAAATTCAAGTATGCAAGAGCCGCAAGAAAATATACTCATGTCCATAAATTAAGGATAATTCAGAGTCACACGGAAATCGAACTCTAAAATAAATATATCACCTGTAAAATCACTACACACATCTTCAAGAATCATATGCAAATTTCAGGAAGTAACCAGATGACACCGATGGTACGTCACAATGACGAGAGTGTAAGAGAGTGATATACTATAAGGAATACGGGCAAAGAAGTAAAATTGTTCGCAGGCGCTTTATAAGCATTTCAGTGCTATAGCCGAATAGTTATGACACAAAGGACGCATTTGGATGATTTTTTACGTGGTAGAATGATCGGCCGTCTGGAATGGGGGCGTACTCAACTGGAAGTATCAGACGAACTTGGAATTGGCCAGAGTGTCATCTCCAGGCTTTGGCAACGGTTCAAACATGATGGTAATGTGAGTAGGTGTTACAGCACAGGTCGCCCCAGAGTTACAATGCCGAATGAGGACCGGTATTTGGCAGTCACTGCCAAAAGAAACAGGCGGAGCACAGCCTCAGACCTTCGTCGGCTCTCTTCGACCACTGGTACGACAATTTCGAGGCAGACCGTGTACAGACGCTTAGGGGAGATGGGTCTATACGCTCGTAGACCTGTCAGATGCGTTCTACTTACTGCAACTCACTGTAGCCTGCGGTTAGCCTGGAGTAGAGAGTTTGCATTGTGGACACCGCAGCGGTGGGCTCGTGTGATATTTTCCGACAAGTCCAGGTTTAGCTTGCTGTCTTATGCTCTCCGGACTTTCATATGGAGAGCTCCAGGTACCGTTACCACCAAGAAAACATCATTGAACGACCTTTACCTTTTGTTTAATAAATAATCTTTACAAATAAGTCAAATTTGGTTTGCTTCTAACTCTTCCTTTGCCTGATTTTGCATTATCCTTAATTTAGGGACATGAGTGTATATTAAACGCTATAGATAATGGATAATATTAAACACTATAGATAATGGGATTCAAAAAACAAATAACTTTATGGAAGAATAAAGCTCAGGAAGGCAATGTGGAAAAGTTTGAGTCAGTTCCAAAAGATTTTAATAAAACTTTTCATAAAATTGTTATTAACCATTTGACAACGTTCGGGGAAAAAATTATTCCTTACTTCCCAAATTCAGATATAAAAACATTTGATTGGGTTCTTAATCCGTTTATGATAACGAATTAACTTTGAATGTATTTGAATTAACTTTGAATGAAGTGGAAGAATTAATTTCGCTTTAGATTTAATTTAAAAATATTCGGAAGAATAAATGAAGTTATTTTGGATTAACATTAGATGCGATTATCCCATGGTGGCCAAAAAGACTTCAAACATATTATTACATCTTACTTGTGCGGATTCGGACTTTCAATACTAACCAACATAAAAACGAATAAAAGATCGAGACTGTTAAATGTAGAAGACGATAGGATAGTAGCATTGTCATTTTTACGACCCAATATAAATGAAATTACGGAAAAACATCAAGCTCAAATTTCTCATTAAAAGTATTCTTATTGTTAACTTGTAATGAATCCCTTAATAACATTCTACTACATTCAAAATAATTATCATAAACTATTTTACACAGTGTATTATAGATATGTATAAACTTTTGAAGCTTATCTTGTAAGGTTTTAGTTTAAACTAACAAAGTTTTATGTTAATTTATCTTTCCTATGAGATCTTATTTCAACTTCCCGTTAGAATGAGCGTGAATTTGAGGTCGAGCCAAGTTTTGTATTTAAAAGGTTAGCTAGGAATTTCTCGGTGTGAGAGAGCTTTTAGTCTCCGATCACTGCGGCTCTGTTCGACGTCCACTTGACCAGCTAGTATTTAATTCTAAGCCATAGCGCTATTACTCTAATACTTATTAAAGTAATCTAAGTGCGTTAGTATTAGCTAAGTCTTGCTACGCACCACTGATAGTTTAGCATAGAGGCCAACCTCGCGTTTATAGCTCTGTGAGGAACGACTATTTAATTTCTACTCACTTTATTTTAAATTATTTGATTGTTCAGTTTAGACCCAAGTGCGGTCATTATTTTCTGTTATCCCTTCCCAGTTGGGAAGTGGCTGTAAATAGTAGTTTAATAAAAGGGTCATTTTAAAACACTCCTTGCGTGCAGTTGCCCACCAGCGGCCGAGCGGTAAAGACGCTGAACACTGGTAGTTCGGTCCGAGATTTGAATCCCGCGAACGGGCTGGCTGCATGGGCGTTTTCGTGGTTTTCCCCATGTGTAACGTGTATACGAGCCAGTTTTCCTTAGAAAGTCCTCCACGAAGGCATCCCTCCCTTTAGGCAGATAGCCCTCGTGTGCTTTGCCGTAATTGAATAACCTAAACCTTGCGTGCAGTTATTCTGCCACTTCCACTGAACATAGCTGCATTCAGCTCCCTGTTCGAGGTCAGGACTTCAACAACTTCACGATTATGTTCGCTAAAAGTATGCACAGAACACTCAGTCCTGACAATTTTTTTCTTTGTGTGCTGCCAAATTTTGAAATCTTGAAAAGTGTGCCGCGGCAAAAATAGGGTTGAAAATCACTGTCATAGCACAATGATAGTGAGGTCGAGGCATTGAGCAGGCAATAATTTTAATAAAGCTTTGTTGATGTCGACTATAGGAAAGTGAAAAAAAAGATTGCTTGCAACGGAAAACGTCCAGAAAAGAAAGCTTTCTGAAAGACTCGCAGATCAAGCAACATCGTTGAAAATTATGAAAGCATTCAATAATAGTCCTTAAAATTTGACTACTGAGAATTTGGTTGGTATTGCTATGTAACGGTTTTCAGTTTGAAAAACGAATTTTGCGACTTTACTGTCTTACTTCTTGTAGCGATAGTACTGTCGTCATATCATGCGATCAAATCAGCAAACACACTTCTGACGCATCCGACATAGTTTACTAATATAGTGAATCTTAATTAGAATTTCATGCTGTTTAATACCTATTTAGAATTTTATGCTGTGAAAGTGCTTTAACAGCAATAAAAGCACATATGCATTTTAGAAAAGGCGACTGCCTAAAACCAGCACATAATTTTTGACCGAAAACTTGATTCTTATCAACTCTTGATGAGAGTTACAAGTAACATTAATAATCAATTTATATCTTTGTCAGGACTGAGTGTTCTGTGCATACTTTTGGCGAACATATTTGTGAAGTAGTTAAAGTTCTGATCTTGAACAGGGAGCTGAATGCAGCTATGTTCTGTGGTAGAATAACTGTGGTTAAGTGGTAGAATAACTGCACGTAGGGAGGGTTTTAAAATTACCCTTTTATTAAACTACTATTTACGGCCACTTCCCAACTCGGAAGGGATAACAGAAAATAATAACTGCACTTTGGTATAACTTGAAGAATCAAATAATTTAAAATAAAGTTAAATAGAAATTAAGTAGTCGTTGCTCACAGAGCTATAACGCGAGGTTGGCCTCTAAACTAAATGGTGCCTAGCAAGATTTAATTAATACTGACGCACTCAGAATTACTTCAATGAGTAATAACGTAACAGCGCTATGGCTTAGAATTTAAATACTAGCTAGTCAGGTGGACGTCGAACAGAGCCGCAGTGATCTGAGACTAAAAGCTCTCTCACACCGAGAAGTTCCACGCTAACCTTTAAATAGAAACTTGGCTCCACTTCAAATTAGCATAAAGCTGAAACGCGCGCTCATTCTAACGGGAAGTTGAAATAAGAACTTACAGGAAAGAGAAAATTAACATAAAACTTTGTTAGTTTAAACTAAAACCTTACATCTTTACTTTCTTGTGCGAAGTAAAGGAAGTATTGTAAGAGCAAAAAATTTAGGGTATCGTATATCTGTACATACGGACAGAATAAGAGACTCTTTTCCACCCAAACGGACTGCCATAACATGTAGATGTGCAATCCCCCTTTAGTTGCAATAGACCGCACCAGAAGTATATATTTGTGTATATACACCTACTCTGGTACCCGGCTCGATGAACTAAGTTTTTATTTTTATATGTTGGTAAACTGTGCATTTTTTGCTTTAAAAGTGATTGAATTATATTGTTCTTATGTTCCGGTTAAGGGTTTTAATGCCTTTATTCAATCTGCATGCAATAGCTGTCGAATTATCAACAACTTAAAACCTGCTTAAGTTCCGTTAAGCCTAACGACTCCGTCTGTTGCTTACATTTGAAAGTTAGTAGCGCAGTGGTGAATTAAGTGAGTTTCTGCACCAACTTCAAAGCCTTTTTGCCGAGTGAGGCCAAAAGTTTTTTTTGCACTGAAAAATCTGTCTTTGTGACTGATTTTAATCAATTTAAACTCTAATTTTAATTGTAAAAGTTGTTTCTTGAACGGTTTTTAATTGCATTTCGTATTTTAGGTTTTTCTGTAGTTTACAATTTTTAATGAAGATGTTTTTTGAGTTTTAATGCATTTTTTCTTGCAGCGAAGTAAAAACTGAATTGATTGAGTGAGAAATACGTCTCTATTGAAATTCCGGGAAATAAGTTGAAAGGAAATACAGTAAAAAGTGTGCATAATTTAACAGGCCGTACAAGGAAGCCATGTGGTTCCACATGAGATTTTTTATTTACAATGTGCTGCATTCTTAAAGTAAAGGAAAAAAAAAGAAAAAATTGCTTCTAATCAGAATTGAGTTGTGAATAATCTTATTAGTTTGACGTAATCAGAACAATACCCCGAGTTTTATAGCGGCAAGGAGTACAGGATTGCGTCTGTCCTTTGCAAGAGCAATGGACACTATATAGGTGACAGTTCGACCTTTTCAAGTTTCACCTCAGTTTTGAGGGAGAGCACCCGGGGAGAGGTCCGAAGTTCTCTCACCCCTCTTTCCCGACTACGAAGCCGCACGAGAGGATTATTGGCTGGCCGTATGTTTATAACGCTCAGATGTCGCAAAGACACTTTATATTTACAATATGTATGGCTTCTCCCGGATATGAGCCCGGGCCCTTCGGCACGATATTTATACGACTAATTACTATCACACTGAGTGGCCTAGAATTAATTAAACTTACAATTTGTTCATACATAATAGTTTGAAAGAGGAATAAATAATGTATCTGTTTGAGCCTATAAGTATATTATCTAGTACGATTTTCGGTTTTATTTAATTATGGCAAAGCCCTCGAGGGTTATCTGCCTTAGGGGTTGAATGCTTTCGCGGAGGACATTCTAAGAAAAATTAGCTCCTATACACGTTGCACATGAGAAAAACCACGAAACCGGCCAGGCAACTTTACCGCTCGGGAGTTGGCTGGCCTGTCTTATACAAAATATTGTAATTACTTTATGTATATTATTAACTTCAAACAGTAAAAAAAAGAAAAGATTTTGTAATATACTCATGTATTTTTAAATAGACAAATATAATTAAGACAAATTAAGTGTCTTGAGTGTTCAGAATGTATCTTTTTTTTTCGTAATCATTTCCATATTTATAGACTAGACAGTTCGTCTGTAATTTAAATTGTCGCGAATCATTATACGCGTTGCTTTTACGGAAATGAGAAACAAAATTCTCTAAAAATGGAACAGTGCACATAAAATCTGCAGTCGGTAAATGTACGGACACTCATTCCACAATAATAATTCTGTATAAATGTATTAGAAAATTTATAGGTCTTTAGCAGCTGGAGGAATGGACCAGTTAAATTTAACATTAGATTAATATCAGAATCTTTGAATATATTCTTCCGAGTAAGAGTGTCGACTGAATATGTGTTATTTCTGGAATGGCAACATTCATGGAATTTGTGCGCTATCAACAAAGCCTTCAATTTTAAATAAGTTCTTTAAAGAGATTTTAAAGAGATACTTAGGATGCTGAACTTACGAAACACACCGGATACTTATTATAACTGCAAAGTGTCTTTAATCTGCAAAATGTTACCATTTGCATAGCCAGAGCTTTTACTATCATCATTATTCTTATGGGTTTCTTTATTAGAATGGAATGAATAAATTTTTAAGCTAAGCTTTTGAGAGATATCACCCGCAAGGTAGATTCTTCCGGATGGACTGTCTAAACTGGAAATATTGCCTTTACATTACAAGATATTTTCTCCCTCTTTTCTACATGCTTTATGGTGTAACGGTTAGCAAACTCTGCGCGTATTCGAGAGACCCAGTTTCGAATTCCGGCGAGGAATTGCTCATTTTAAGTGTTTTCTTACTTCAAAAATCTTAATAACTTTGCAGTGGCACCCGAACTAAAAACGTGGTAGATGAGGATGATTCTTTACCACTAGGATTTGGCGGTTGTGTCCCCTAATCCTCAGTCGACCTTTAAAAAGGGGAGTATTTTCTCCCTCCTTTCTGCATGCCTTCGTGGTGTAACGGTAGCACACTCTTCGCGTATTCGATAGGTCCACAACGCGCATAAGAAAAAACATGCAAATCTTTCAATCTGCGTGAAGTAAACTTAAAACTGTTGGATTTCAATGAAGCAGTTTCGTGTTTATTTTTTGTGTGATTATATACGTTACGTTCGAGAAACATCACTTAAATATTCAAGCAGCTAAGCAGTTCCAATTTGCAGTAACCATTTTCCACTAGTAAGAAAGTATTTAACCATCGTTAGTGCCAGTACACTTTGTATGAATGTTAATTAAGATTAGAGTAACATTTATATCTTTCTAGCTAACTTTCTCTGCCTAAATCCGAGCATTGTAACGACGTTTAATCTCATTATAGAGTGTTATGGAATAAAGGAATATGAACGAAAAGAATGTATTCGAGTTTATTGAAAAGGAGGATCAGAAGTTATCTTTTGTATCATTAATGGCAACGCTGTGTTCGAGTGACAATGAATGATAATGGAAAGAGCTTTTGCAAAGCTTCTGGAAGGCGCTGAATGGGATGACACATTATCTATTGTCAGTGGTTGTCGAATATTTGTTCGTTGTACGCCTCTTCCAGAAGTAAAGAAATCTAAGTTCTTGCTTAATATCATTAATATACAGAAACTAGACCAGTAATTTTTGCCACACATGGTACATCTTTTACTGTAATACAGAGCCTGTTCGCACATTTTTTAGACGATGTATATTGTATTCACAAAACTAAATTACATAAAATTCTTGTATTTTAAATGTTCTATTTGACATCTCTTATTCTGAACTATCTTTCGACACCCCAATTTCCAGGATAATAATGCCTTTTGAAGTGTCAGAAGAGGTATTCTATCCCATTTTTTCGCGTTTTTTCGCTTTCTTAAGATTTAAATGAACGTTTATCATTTTGTTTACAGTGGACACCGAGCATTTTAATGATTTTGCAACTGTCCTTGGACTAGGGGGATTTTCTTTTAACATTAAACAACGTACTTTTGCAATAGTCGAAGATGTCCGTTTTTTCCTCGGGTACTTGTTTGGAATTTTTGTCTCACTTGAGGCTCCAATCTGACGTTTTCTCCTTTCTTGTTGATGATATTACCTATCGACGCTTTAGATATCACAAAACCATGACTCTGACAACATTTTTGGATAACGGAGTATGCATATTTCTCTTCGGAAAGAGCGTCAATATAGCCTTCGAACCACTGCATTGTTAAATTCGCCATTTTGAATAAAAACAAAACTTTCAAGCCACAGACGATTACTTTGACTTTTAAAACATAGTAAAATTGCAATTACTTCTTTTGCAGGAAACGATTTTTTATTGGTGCTTACCAAAATCGTCTAAAAATATGCGAACAGCCTCTGTAAAATTGAAATGAAATCAAAATGCTAATAAAATGATGAAGGTATATTACAAAAATAAAAATGACATTGAATAATGTTTTTCTAGTATATAAGTACGATTTACCTAAAGAATTTTAACTTGTTGGTTAATTGTATCATACTTAGAGTTGCCCATAATGATAGTTTTATCGACCCATAAAGCATCTGAGTTCATTTTGACGAAATTCCTTTAATTGTAAATCGTGGATATTTCTTGATGGGTATAAAAGTCAGCTGACGTTCCTTAGGCGCTGAAAACTGGAGTTTAAATCGTAGCTAGAGCGTATATGTTTATGATTTTAGTGTCTGTTCTGAATAGAGGCAATGAAAATCCGTTGATATTGATGCGTGCGTACGGGTTCGTAATAGATTGAATGCGCGATCCGATAAAAAGTTAATAAAATTTATTCTTATCACAAGAAATATAATAAAACCCTGGATTTTTCCTCAAAGATATTCGTACAATATCACACAACACCATGCAGTAGTTATGTTTTAAACTACAAAAACATTAAAAGAACGCAATCCAAAGCGAAAAGAAAGCTAATCCGATCAACAAAATTACAACAGCTAAGTAAACAACAAAAGCTCGATAAAACAACTGAGCTGAGCTGAGATGTTTCTCTCCGGCTTTTATAGCCGCCGCGCTAGACAGTTCTAACAATTTCTGGAAAGCAAAAAGAGTATAGTTACGGTTACAGCTAACATAGTAGACAATTACATTTATTCAAATTAAATATCAATTACCCAGATAAACTTTTATTCAATGTTAGATGCATGTGCTCTTGTATTTTTACTTTCCCGGCGTACCTTTCTCTTGAAATTTGTCCCGCGCCGCTTTGCACGGGGAAATAAAACGGTCCGCCGGTGCCAATTCTCGGCTAATTATAATTTAGAAAACCGATTCATCCTTCTACTCTAACGCCCGGATTGGCACGCTTCCAGCTATGCCATAAGCCTGCGAACGTTGCCCTCTAGCGGTCGCCGTTCACGTTTTTGAACCAGTGTAAATTTTGTTTGTCATGGTATGACAGTCGAGCGTGTTAAGTTTGGCAGCGACTAAAAGATTTCAGATTTTATTTTTTAATTTTATTATTAATTAAAATTTTCGCGCATGTAAGCAAACATTAAAATTGTTTCTTAAACTAGCAGCTTCTGGGACAGAGTAAGAATTCAAAATGGCATTGCTGAAATTACCCGACATTTTACGCCAATCTAGTTTGCTTTTGTTTGTTTTCATTATTGTTAGCTAATTAACAGAAGAAACGGTTTCTAATTTGATCCCAGACGAATTCCTGCCCACGAAGTCGGTGTCGTTAGAAAATTTCTGGTTAAATTCAAGAAATTAATAAGCCTTATAGCTTTTAATATTTCACGAGAAACGGTGTCACGTTATTGCTTCTTTTTGTAACCGGGATCTACCTTTCATCGAGTTTCAACGTAAACAAACACTCAGAAACAATCTCTTCGAGTCAGTAACTTGAGCGAAATTTTGCAAGTTTTAAGCATTTCCTGGAATAATGATAAAACAAATTATTTGAGTGCTCCTTCTGTAAGCAATCATGGAGAAATAAATAATAATAAACTCATTTAAGATCTAAGTCAGAAGATGGAAGCTCACTCTTTCTATTCGTGGAATTAAAATCGGAGCATCTTTAATTTGTAAAATGGGCTTCTCCGTTAGGATTGCAGATTTTTGATTTCGGTTTAAAAAATGTCTCCTTACCTTTCCAACTTCGCCGGTATTTACAGTTGATGTATTTACGACATTTAATCGGTATACGCTTGGCATAAGTGTTAGTGAACAAATTTCCCACAAACTAAAGTTTCAACTTGTTTTTCCTTTATTGCAATTTGCCGCTTGTTTTGATTTATTTTCTAAACAGTGCAGTAGAAGTCCAGAAATCCACAATGCTTGGGACCAGAGGTTGTGGGAATTTTAGGATTTTGCGGATTTCAGGACAGAAAAGCCAAATCATAATATTCAGACTAAAAGCGCAAAATGAATAAGGCATATTAGATACATTTACTTAAATTATTGTGTACAATAATATACATTATTGCATTATTTTATTACATGCATTAAATTATTATTATATATATTATATTATTTATATTAGTGGTTACAGGAATATTTTAAAGCATTAAGGACATATACAATAGAGACGTGTAAAAATAAGGATACTAATAAAGCATAAAATATTTCATTTATTTTACTTGTTTCAAACATTTTTCTGATGGCTTGTTTTAAAACTTTAGGTACTCCAGAGTAAGTTTTTTTTTTAATTCTACAGGGTCATAATCTCTTGCTGTGTGACACAGCTCTGTTGTTCTAAATGTTTTAGTTATTTTTGACCATGTTCCAAACCCTCATTAAAACATATTTTCTCACTCCTATCAAATTCATTATTTGTGTCGGTGTCGGAATCGTTTTCTTGCCGTGGCGAGTTCAAAACAGAGCCAATGATTTCATCATCGTTTATCTGATATGCCAGTGTTGGCTCGTCTGAACACATCATCCGTACTGAAAACCTCTTCTGGGCTAAGATCGTTTTTCTGCACTAACACAGAATCGTTATTATTCCGTAATTATGACGCCATTATTGGATAAATATTTTTTCTTCGGTATTTCATTCTGTGGTTTCTGGAACCTATAAATTCAGTGTTTATATTTTGAGAGGCAGTGCGGATTTCAGGAGTTGGCGCATTTCAGGTCGGCGGATTTTTGGTATTTGACTGTATAAAATATTAAAAAACTCTTATTTCTTTAATTTCTGTATTTCATTCTTTTCGGCTTTTTCATTGTGTGGGGCTTGTTTAGATTATATTATATTGTTACGTATCCAATGTATGTGTTCTATATTTTCCAGAATGTGTAGCTTTTCAACATGGGGGCCAATAGCCTCCGACCGGTAAATCAGCTGAACATTGGTTCGAGATTCGAATGGCTGCTTGGACGTTTTCATGGTTTTCCCCATGTGTAACGTGTATACTAGCTAGTTTCCCTAGAAAATCCTCCACGAAGGCATCCCTTCCCTTAGGCAAAAAGCTCTCGATGGTTTGATGTATTCATATAAACCAATGTTCATCTTGTGTTATTTTCCGATGTGTATTCGTCCAGTACCGCGTCATCTTCCAATATGTAGCCTCCGAATTTATTTGTATTTTAATTTTACTGGGAAGTACTATAATTGCTAAAAATTAGGGGCATCCTATTTCAATGAAAATATCCATTTCGACCGCTTTCGAATCTATTTGAATTACGATTTTGCGTAACATTGTACGTGCGGACATAATAAAGAACTATTTTTGACAAAACCGATTATAAAATGGATTCACAAGAGATTTGTTTTCTTGACTTCTATACGTAAGTATATACGTATCTCCCATAACTCAAAAACAGTAGCTGTAGAACGTTGAAATTTTGTATATGGGACTGCTATAACACAAAGCTGTGCCCCTTCCGTTCTTGATGCTATCCTCGTGAGTTCTTTTTTTTTATTATTCTTATATGTCGGTTATTTTTGCTTTAAATGCGATTGAATGACGATGCCCTTGTGTTCTTATGTTCTGGTTAAGATTTTTATGTCTTTAGTTAATCTGCATACAGTAATTGTAGAATTATCAACAATTAGCAGCAACTAGTTTAAATGGCGCTAGGCCTAACTAGGCCACCATTTGTTTATATTTTAAAGTCTTAGCGGAATAGTGAATTAAGTCAATTGGTTTAATGCCTTTTTGCAGAGTTAGACCGAAGTTAACTTCCAATTTTGTACATCGAAAATTTTGTCTTCTTGTCCGTTGGCCGAATTGTTTGTTTCTGCTTAGAAATACGAGTTTTAGTTGTAAAAAAAATTATTTTTTTAATGTTTTAACAGTATTTAGTGTTTTAGCCTTTTTTGTTTTGTGTGTTTTGCAATTTTTAATGCAGATGATTTGAGCTTTTCTATATTTTTGTCTTGCCGCGAAGTAAGAACTGAATTCATTGAATGAGAAATATATCTCTAATGAAATTTGAGGAAATAAGTTTAAACGAAATGCAGGAAAAAATGCGTATATTTTAATATTCCTCACAAGGAACTCACGTGGTGTACACATCAGCTTTTTTTATATCTGTTTTTATGATGTGTTTAATATACGGTGTTTAGTATCGCTTTTCTAGTGTTTACATTATATATATTATTACTTTTTATGTTAGTAGTTATATATTATTAGTTTTCACTATTTATTATTTCTTATAATTTTAAATTATATATTAATTATTTTAAATTTTCTAAGTATATAAGGTATTTCTCCCTCCTTCTTCGCATGCCTTCGTGGTGTAGTGGTCTGCATGCTCGACGAGTAACCGAGAGGTCAGTGGTTCGATTCCCGGAGAAGGCGTTGCTTATTTTTCCCCTCTCCTGCTTCGTAATAAACTAATGTCTCTACACTGGCGCCCGAACAGGGACAGGGTTGGTTGTTCTGTGCATACTTTTGTCGAACATGGTCTTAACCATGTTAAAGTCCTGATCTCGAACAGGGAGCTGAATGCAGCTATGTTCTGTGGTAGAATAACTGTGGTTAAGTGGTAGAACAACTGCACGTAAGGAGGGATTAAAATTACCCTTTTATTAAACCACTATTTACAGCCACTTCCCAATTCAAAAGGGACAACAGAAAATAATGACCGCACTCGGGTCTAAACTGAACAATCAAATAATTTAAACTAAGGTTGAGTAGAAATTAAGTAGTTGTTGCTCTTAGAGCTATAAACGCGAGATTGGCCTCTAATCTAAGCTCTCAAGGGTGCGTAGCAAGATTTGGCTAATACTAACGCACTTAGATTACTTCAATAAGTAATAGCGTAACAGCGCTAAGGCTTAGAACTTAAATACTAGCTAGTCAGGTGGACGTCGAACAGAGCCGCAGTGATCTGAGACTAAAAGCTCTCTCACACCGAGAAGTTCCTCCCTAACCTTTTAAATACAAAACTTGGCTCCACTTCAAATTAGCATAAAGCTGAAACGCGCGCTCATTCTAACGGGAAGTTGAAGTAAGAGCTCATAGGAAAGAGAAATTAACATAAAACTTTGTTAGTTTAAACTAAAGCCTTACAAGTATACGTGAATGTTTTATGCATGTACCCAATATTTTGAAGTCATATAGATTTTCATAAATAAAAGTGCATTGCATATATCGGAAAATTTTTGTTCGTATTTATTCTGTTTGAGATAATACATGTTTTACTTTTTCCTGTGTATTTCATTTGATTTACTTGCTAGCAAAAGTGCAAGTGCAACCTATCCGTATTTCTAGATTTTTTTCCCCATTTTTGTATTAACTTATGAACGCCTTGTATTTTCCGTGTTTTCTCATATATTTTTGATGTACACGTTTTTTCCTTAAATATTATATTTCTAAGGCATATTCTTTTTTTGATTTTCTTTATTTGTATCTACTCGAATTTGATAAGCTAAGCAAAGTCTGTCGCAGCCTGTAAAACAGAGCTGAGAAAGAAGGAAATGCGCAATCTTATTAAATGTTAGTATGTCCTAAAAGCGGAATCTGATTTATATTTCGCCATCAAGAATTTAAAAAGTTAGAAACAAAATATTTTGTAAGAATTATTTTTTTTATGCGGCAGATGTAAGTTTTAGCTAAAACACGTGTCTTTGTGTTTAAATGTGCTATCTTAAAGATGAGAAAAAAGAAACGAAATTATATATAGCTGTAAGGGATGTAAGGAAGTTTGCAATTTAAGCTACAATGTAGAGAGGAAGTCTATGATAAACTCTATCCTGTGTTTAGCACTTGGGCCTACCAGCGGTCGAGCGGTAAAGTCGCTGAACACTGGTAGTTCGGTCCGAATTTCGAATCTCACCAACGTACTGGCTGCGTGGGCGTTTTCATGGTTTGTCCCATGTATAATATGCATACGAGCCAGTTTCCCTTAAAAAGTCCTTCACGAAGGCATCCCTCCCCGTAGGTAGACAGCCCTCGAAGCTTAATCTTATAAACCCAAACAAAACCAAACCAAACCTGTTTAGTACTGGTGCCTAAGGAAAGTTTTTAGTATTTAGTTAACGTTAGGAAGTTTTTGACAGATTAAAATGAAATGGTTTAAAAATTGTGTCCACTCATGCCTTCGTAGTGTAATGGTCAGCACGCTCCGGGAGTATTCGAGATGTCCGAGGTTCGAGTCCCGGCGAGGGAATTCCTCATTTTTCATATCTCCTGCTTCAAAAATATCCTAATGACTCTACAATGTTATTACAATTTTTTGAATTGATGCCAAATATTCTTTTCCATCTTTAAATATATATGATAAGCAAGGCTGTTAAGAACTTTGAAATGAATAGAATATTATTACATATTAAAAGTAAGGATTCTGTACTATGTTACACTAGTCAATAAAATGATAATTCAAATAAGATTTTAATGCCGTAATCCTTCGGTAACTAAAGAAAATAAATATTTTTAACATATAATTATATATTCGGAATTTTCCAGTTTTAATAAATTGTACATCATTTTAAGTATAATTTTATGTAAAATTGAGAACTTGTTACCATTACTACAGCATTATCTGAAAATTTGTCAGAGAGAATGCTAACGAAAAGCACAGTCAATCAATAAAAAATTAAAACTGCTCTCTCTCTATATATATATATAATGAAAGTAATTAAAAGTAAATTAACAAGCCCAAGACTTGCGCTAAAGCTGCAAAGTAATAAAGTAATAATTCACTATAAATTATAAAAAGAAAACTCTCCATATTACATCTCCAAGCAACGGAAATTAAATTTAAAAACATTATTGAAAAGGTATTTTTCAGAATTTAAAAAAAAATATGGAATTTTAGTCCTCCTTGCTTTAAACACAGTTAAGGTAAAACTAAATCGCAAAAATGCCAAAATCAAAAATAAACTTAAGTATTGAAAATCCAGTTATTGTTATTGAAAGCAGATGAATCGACTTATCAAGGGGATAAAACAATCTACCATCCATTAACAGTAACTAAAATAAAAGAGAGTGTTTCATCTTACTTCCGAGTAAGCATCAAATTATTTGCTAGATTAAAATCACTAATCGATACTCAATCAAAATAAAGATATTAGTCACTAAACCAAAAGAATCCTATTGAAAAGCAAATAATCTTTAAGATTAAAATATTTTCACTAAGAGCACAATTAATCAGAACGAGACGCTTACTTTAGAAGACATATCCCCTACACTCTCTTTTTATTTCAAATACAAAAGTAAAAACAAAAGTAGATTCAAGAACAAATTTTAAAAAATCATAAGAAAATTAAAAGTAATAATCCATAAAATCTAAGTTAACTGTAGTAAAAAAGAAATTTAAAAATCAAACTAGTAAGCAAAAAATTGACCAACTTGCCTTAAAATTTTAAAAACCAAATGACTGGAGTGCAAGTACGTATTAAGAGATGGAAGCAAAAGGGTTGTCGTAATAAGTAGTTTTCTACTGAAGAAAGTTTAGCCTAAATTGGCGACAAAACTACGAAGTTTCTTGGAGATATAATACACAGAGAGCAGGCTGTTATTAAATATGGAGATGTAATATGGAGCCATATTAAATACGGCTGTTATTAAATATGTTATTAAATATGAAGATGTAATATGGAGAGTTTTCTTTTTATAATATATTGCAATCCGCTCTCCCTTTGCCCTCCAAATTCTGCCTATAAAACATTACTTGCTTTAAATGTTTTGGCATTCAAAGTTCTGAATTGCAGTTTTAAATTTCTTTTGTGTTAGATTAAAAAATATGTACAGGGTGACAAAAAAAAGGAACTTTTTAACAATCCAATATAACCAAGAGTAATGGAAGGAAAACATTTTATTCACACTAATTGGAACCTTAAAACTTGTCATTTAAGAAACATTAATGGTATTTATGCTTTTTTAAAAATTACGCCCTTTAGATCGCGTTCACCTGTAGGAATGCAGTTTTGAAATCTTCTGTTGGGATTTCTCATTGATCGCTGCAACATCTCAGCTGGGATAATTGAACTTTCATCCATACAAGCCTCGGATAATGCAACAGCTGAAGGAAAACGATTGCCAGTTACGATTAGTATTCTGCTAAGAAATGATGACAAATATAAACAATGGCGATGAAATTCTAAGCAAGTTGTGGTCTTCAGATGAGGCCCAGTTTCATCTAGCAGGTCACGTTATAAGGTATATCTCCCACATTCTTGGCGTGCCTTCGTGGTGTAATGGTCAGCACACTGAGCCGGCATTTCAGAGGTCCGTGGTTCAATCCCCGGCGAAGGCAATGCATATTTTTCATCTCTCTTGTTCCAAAAAAATACCTAATGACTCTACACTGGCGCCCGAACTAAAAGGGTTGTGGATGATGACTCTCCACACCCAGGATTTGGCGACTAGGTCCCCTAAAACCCTAGTCGCCCTTTAAAAAGGGGAGTATATAAGGTATATCTCCCACATTCTTAGCGTGCCTTCGTGGTGTAATGGTCAGCACACTGAGCCGGTATTTCAGAGATCCGTGGTTCGATTCCCGGCGAAGGCGATGCATATTTTTCATCGTTCCTGCTTCCAAAAAAATCCTAATGTCTCTACAACGTGAGTAAGCAGATCTACCGTTACTGGGCAGACACAAATCTTAATGAAGTTCATTAGCGCTCTTCACACGCTAGTAAGGTGACAATACTGTCTGCTGTTTCATTACATGGGATCATGGGACCTTATTTTTTTAAATGGATGGGCGATCAGAGTAACTTTCAATGCAGATTCTTTATGTGGAGATGTTACATTCTTTCGTTACACATGAATTGAACAATTTTCTACTCGTTCAAGAAACCTGATTTCAACAGGATGGAGTGACATCACACGATGCACAGCAATCAATGGAAGCTGTGCGAGAATTGTTCGGTAACCGTATGATCTCAAGATACAATAACGTTCACTGGCCGTCTAGATCGCCAGATTTATCCGTTTGGGATTTTTTTTGTGGGGCTATCTCAAGCGTAAAGTGTCCACGGCTCGACCAAGAACTCTGGATGAGTTAAAACAGAGAATTCAGGATAAAATTCGTACAGAAGGACGCCCTCTAAAGGAAGTAAATTTTGAAAAATAATAAATTCCATCAATGTTTCTTAAATGGCAAGTTTTAAGGTTTCAATTACTATGAACAGAGCGTTTTCCTTCCGTCAGTCTTGGCTTTATTGGATTGTTAAAAATTTCCCTGTTTTTATGTTACCCTGTATTTGGCGAATAATGCATTACCGAGTGAAAATTATTGCCTTGCATAACGAAGGATTATTTTGTACTCGGTTTGTTTCAAAATCCGGCAGTTATATCATTTGACCGTTCATAGATATATTAACACTTCTATTTAACAACGTATTTGGAAGACAGTCACCTGAAAGAAAGGTCGAGAGGAAGTACGATACTAAATGACAGAAGTCTTATTCTTTTTTGTAGCTATGAATAATTGGATGCACACGTGGCAGACAAGCTGAATATTTCCAGGTGGACAGTAAATCGGAGCCTGAATAAAAACGTACGTAAAGTTATCAGCAGGTATAACACAGCGTTTAATTTCACAATAAGATATCAATAACACCCGATAATATATTCCCTATATATACATTGTCATCGCAATGAAGATTTAAATTAGACATTCGGAATCGTTTTTGGCTACGTCTCGTGATCAATCGAAGTGTGTGCATTACGAAGACGTTTTGAGTGAGTTTATTTTTACTTTAAAATAGCCTGTTTTGATGAATAACAAAATAACTGAAATACGCTTTAAACATAAAAGTTATTTATAATTGTTGTGAAAACAAACATAACTGACTGAACTTTATTTTTCACTTCGATGTTATTCTCTCCTCCGATGCTGAATCAAGCCTGGCTTATAATGAGCCGTCTTAAGAGAAAAATAAGCATCCGGATTTTAGATACTCAGGCTGCTTCTGTTCATACTTAAAACAAATTTCACGTGGGAAAATATTTGCTCACATTCATCAGTTGAACCGAATACAGACAGAATGACAAAGCCATTTTTTTAAAATTATGAACTACTCGCCGGCGTTGCCAAATTTATCGATTTCTCTTTAAAAATTATGTTACAGTTTTTAAAAATGCATATTCGTTACTGCAACTTTGTAATTAAACAAAAACGCCGTTATTGTTATTTATTAACCCAAATGGGCGTTAGACCCAAAGGGGTATTAGTCACAAAACGGCATTTTGCGTCTTTTCATTTTCAGCGTTGATTCACTTTCAGATTGTTGCCATCAGATATTATCGCCGTGTATTATATTTAAATAAGCTAAATAAGGAAGAATCTGCATGAATGCTTGAATGTTTCTTGTTTTGTGAAAAAATAACGGTATCTAGAGCCATCCAATTTTGAATAACGTAGTCCTCCAACCGAACATTGGGATTTTGAAATCCAAATTTTGAATTTGCTTTATCATCTATTTCAAAACTTTAAGAAATTTGGTTAACAAAGTCAACGATTTCAAAGCGAGAAATGGCAACATTGTACAAAAAAAAAGCATTTTTATCACCACAGCGCGAGACTGTGTATCGGAAATTATAAAGATATGCTATTTTTAATTATTTTGTGATATTGCTATGTAGAATTGGATTTTATAGTTTAAGTGCGAAGAACATGATAGTCTATAAATTAAGGTAACACATAAAACGTTCAAAAAACGCCTTTTTGGGCGTAATATAAAATCTGAAAGCTTTCAGATTTTTTTCAGGTTTATTTTTTCGTGTATTCTTCAAGTGCTCGTTTTATATTTATGTTTTATAATTTACTTTCATATATAATACTTTATTTTCGAAGCTCGAGTGGGTCGCTTGAAATTATGAAAAGGGTCTCAGGCTCCCGAGGCCCAATTTAAACCATATCACACTACAGCAGCAGTAAAACCACCCTACTGCAATTATGATACGGAGTTTTATCGTACAGTACGGAGTCGTGACTTTCCATCATAGAAGGGAAAGTGAATGCGCCCCAGTATTATGGTGTTTAAAGATGAATTCAATCCAATTAATATGCGTGAAAGAAAATTGCTTCTTTCAGCTTTAAAATATGTTTCAAAATAATGTTTAGGCATTTTTGAAAGGTAATGCTGTTACCGAGCACGAATAACAGACATAGGGTTTCCTTCTATATCGGTCAAAAAACTGCAGCAGCCTTTCTCATTGACGTCACAGCCCAAATAAAAATATTTGGATAATAATGACACAAAATCAATCAAATAAAAATCCGAGTAATAAATTAGAATTGATTGAAGCAATGATTTAATGCTAGTGTCATTCAACTTCAGTAAATAACCTTAAAAATTTATAAATAATACGCTCAAGCGATATGCGTTAGTATGATTCCTAATGCATATCGCTTTAAACATATTCCAAGTTGTATAATATATCAATATTTACTTTAGTGTTAATATGCTGTACACATTGGAACATGTTTAAAATTTGTAACTAGTATAAAGCATTGATATTTGGTTATTTTATTTTATTTTCCTTTTAATTTGAAAATTATTTCTAGTTTATAAGAATTACAATAAGTTTTCATATTAGGTTTACAATTTCTTTCCCTTTTTCTGGTATATAATGTTGACAATAATGTTGTTTTAAATCTTAAAAATCTTTTGAATGCTCTAGAACAGGGTTTCTTAAACTTTTTTTAGTCGCGACCCCTTTTTATCGCTGAGAGTTTCTTCACGACCCCAGAACCCCATAGTATTTACGAAACTTTTATGGGATCCGATGAGCATTACGCAAATTCGACACAAACGTGAGTGAAATTTTTTCTCTTGTACTGTAATATACTACTATCGCATTTTTAGGTCACTCACTTTAATTTCTAATTTTAAGACATAGAACAATGTGAAACTTTTAAATAAGTAACAGACGAAATGGCAGTATCACTTACAAAGCAAGTAAAATAAACGTTGATATTATAAAAAGAATGCGTCGAAATGTTTTCGTTTTTTCTTTGTCTGTATTGTCTTATCTTCAAATACAGTGTGTAAAAATATTTGGTAATTGTAAAATTATTATAATAAGTTACAGAAATGTCAAAACTGCTAAAACTTTTGGCGAACCGTGCTGCAAGCCCCGCGAGCCCCATGGGGGTGGGGGTGGCAACACGCAGTTTTAAGAAACTGTACTCTAGAAAATCGTCTTTAAGTTGCTATATTCTTTATTAATGTCAACGTTTAAATTACTTTCTAAAAATATATGCTTTTATGAAGTGTGGAAGAATGTTTTCACCAGCTTGTATTTTTGTACACTGACATTTAAATTACATTCGGATAAATATTGCATTCGAATAAAAATTTTCAATAATTATCGTAATGGATGAGCATGTGTAACTATCAACAGACACAGCGTTTTATAAAAGCGTTATTTTAGCAAAAAAAAAATTAAACCGATTGAAGAAAATGTACAACATTTATAATTCAAATTGGAAATGTTACCACATTAAAATGCATTAAAAAATCTAATTAAGTAACATCATAACGAACTAACTAGTTAATCCAAAATACCTTAATTAAAAAATTAATTAAATCCTAATAATGTCACTTACAGTGACCCCCCCCCCGAAAAAAAAAGATTAATTCTTGTTATGACCAAAAGGCAGGGAACTGCAATGCACCCTCCCCCAACAACATTTGTAACCATTTGAACAGTACACTAGCATACAATGTACTTTAATAAGCGTAAGATTCAAAGCGCTAAATTAGAAGTCTCGAAATGCAGATTAAACAAAGAACAAAGTATGTCGCATATGGCAGAAAAAAAAGAGAACACATGTTTCAGGATACAAGCGTAGAAAAAAAGTTAGTTAGATGATAATTAAAACACTGAGCGGGAAAAAATTGCTCCCACAAATATACGTGTTACCATCTAGAAATTACTCCCTTTTTTTAAGTTCTCAGCAATATTTATATAAAAGAAGCATGCGATATATTTGTTCTCAGGTTTGTTTTCTCCTTTTACGTAAGTAAAATACATGAAGAATGAAAATGTATTTTGGTTGGATGGAAAAGGACTATTTTTTGTTCCTTCAAAGATTTGTGAAATTAGCATTTTTGTTACAGTTGAACTCAATGTTATTTATTGTTGTTTGTTTATCTATTGCTGTCGTTGTTGTTTGTATGTTTTTATTTTTATATGTTGATAAATTGCGCATTTTTTTTTTGTTTACAAATGATCGAATTATGTTGTTCTTATCTTCTGGTTAAGGCATTTATACCTTTAGCAAATCTTCATGCAATATTTGTAGAATTATCAACAATTTAAAAATTGTTTAAGTGCGGCTAAGCCTAATCATTTTTCTCATGGTGGCCATATTTGTTTACATTGTAAACTTAGGAGAATAGTGCATTTGTTACCAATTTAGAAAAACTAAGCTTCGCAACAACAAAGATAACGCCTTCTTTTATTATTGGAATTAAATCATGCTTCATCCATTCTGGAATTTATTACAGGAAGTAAGTGTTTAAGATTTACTTCCTTTACGTAATATTTAATATAGATATTTTGAGTTTTTTTAATGTATTTTTGCCTTGTTGCGAAGTGAGAACTGAATTAATTGAATGAGAATTACTGAATCGTCTGTGAAAAACAGTTTCTTTTCTTTTTTGCTTAATTTCTTTTATACATCGTTTTAGATTTATTATAGTATTTGAATAGACGATGTGGAAACGATTAGTTAATTCTTCAGATGATGTACATAATTTTTGTGCATTCTGGATTATAAAATGAATTAGATGTAACGCTTTTAAGCGAACCTAGCGCCAGAGCGTCGCTATAATAAACAAATATAATAAATTTTAAAGAAAGCGTTTATTCTATTGTGTTCATGCGCTATCGACGAAGTAAATTTAATTCAATCCAATAAGTTTAAATGAAATGCAAAATGAGTATAATTTAGCATTCCGTACAAGGAAGTCATGTGGTGTATACATCAGATTTTTTACATTTATATTTGAACTCTGTTTTCAAACTTATTCTGATAAATGCTTTATAAAAAATATCGTAATATCTGCGGTAAAGAAACTAGTAAATTTTAAGTTCGTGGATACACTTTGCATTTTGTTTTGAGACCATAAATTTATGCGTATAGTTTAGCTCTTGTGAGATGAAGCGAAAAATTGAATTTTTGTTTTGAACCCACTGCACGCAGGTTTCACGGAAAATTTTTTTCTCGCGAATATTTTCTCGGTTTTTGACACGATGTGAGCCCATTCCGACACGACTTTATCTAAAAGCCGAGGAAGTGCTACCGTAAAGTGTTTTCTGCTCGTGATTTTGATGTGCCGTTGTCGTCAGAAGCTGTCAGGCATTCTGATGAGTTTTGAAATCTCAGTGATGGCAATGTGAAAATCTTCAGAGACTTTGGAAAAGATGGAGCAATCTTTGCATTCCAAGCATCGCTTGTTGAATATATTCTGTTTGAATTCTTCAGCCGAAAGCCTGAAATGAAATACACTTTGTTTCATAGATTCTGAAGACGGTTTCAGGACTTGACTGGCGCAGACAGTTGCCAACCAGGTTTTATTGCAGTCGTACTTCTTAGAGAGAAAAATATCCTAGTTTGCCAACGTACTTACATATCTTCATAAATGTTGGTAAAGGCCGGATACTAAACATTTAAATAAAATAATAATAATAGTAACAATTAAACAAAATCTGAAAATTTCAGATTTTAACGGACGCCCAAAAGGGTTTGTTAAGGATTTTTACGCTTCCGATGAGTTCGCACTCTACCTGTCTGCTGTTACACTCACTCCTAATGACTCATTTGTTTTATATTAATTATTAAATATTACTTTCTTCGCTTTTGCGCCATATAGAATTCAACAACAAAATTACAAAAATTTTAAAAGTAGCATAGTAGTATACGTTTAGAATTCCCGATGCAGCATAAGTGTTGCCATACATTTTTCTGTTTATTCTAGTCTTTTCTCAGTTCATAATATCAACGTTCAATTTTCTTTCTCAGATGGCTTTAAAAAAACTCTTTTTTGTTACAAAAGGTTTTATGTTTAAGGTTTTTATGCCTTTAGTTAATCTGCAAGCGATAGCTGTAGAATTATCAACAATTTAAAAGTATGTGGCGAGTTAAGCCTAACGAACCGCCATTTGTTTATATTTGAAACTCAGTAGAATAGTGAATTAAGTCAGTTTCTGCACGTTCAATGTCTTTTGCCGAGTTTGACCAAAAGCAAACTTTCAGGTTTGTGTACCGAAAAATCTGCCTTCTTGCCCGCTCGCCGAATTACTTGTTTTTGAGCAGAAACTATGATTTTATTTGCAAAAATTGTTTATTAATTGTTTTAATTGTATTTGGCGTTTTATGCTTTTCTTTTCTATGTTTTATAAGTTATAATGAAAGTGCTTTGAGATTTTATGTATTTTTGCCTTGCTGCGAAGTGAGAACTGAATTGATTGAATGAGAAATGTAACTGTAATGAAATTCGAAGAAATAGGTTTAAATGAATGCAGCAAAAAATGTGTTTAATTTAATAGGCCATACAAGGAAGTCACGTGGCGTCCACATCAGATTCTTTTAGTACTCTGTCTTGTGTTAGTATCAAATATTACCAACAGATTGGTATGAAATACATGCCAGACACGCACTGACCTTTGTGCCTTTACTTACCAGTTACTTGCCGCGCTGACCTTTACTTGCCACACACGGCACTGACCTTTGTGCAGTCGAATACTTGGTGCAGGGCCTGTATGGCTTCTGAGAAGTGTCTCCTCAGATTGTGCAAATGTGGCGCTGAACGGGCAAACTCTGCCAACAGTGGGTCAGGCATGCCGGGTACGCCACGTGTGTGTACATGTACTGTATATCCGAGGCGTCGCATCGGACGTGCTAAACGGCCAGGGGACACTGCTAAGTACAGGAGTAGTATACATGTGGACGTATAGCTCCTCGTGGGGCTCTTCTCTGGCCAACCTTAGATAAGGGCGGACGTGGTGCTGTACTGATTAATCTTTACGGCAAAGAGATAGTGACCACGTCCACCATCACTTATCAGTTATGAAATACATGCATACAGTATCAAAATGCAGCAACTACTTCAAGGAGAAAAAATCTTATTTTGTGTGAAACAATTTCTGTAACTAATTAATGAGGATGGTATTAATGCAAAGGTGCATGATTTCCCGACGAAGCTCATTTTTATTCGGATGGCTTTGTCAGAAATTAGAGTTAACGGATCTGGGAAACGGAGAATCCCTTATGTGTTAGTTCGTGGTTAACGCATGAAAAATTGCATGGGCAACTTTGTACAGAGAAAGCACGAATGGACTCAGTTTTCTACAGGATACTAGGAATTCATATCTTAAATACGCAAGAATGATGATATTCAAATTCGCTGGAACAATCTTGTATTTGGCTTACATTTACTAAAAACACTGTCATGATTGAGAAACCATTCAAGTAGATACATTGCAGAATATGTCCGCTGTTCTTATATTTACCTTAGGGGACTCGGTACTCAAAAATCGATGAAATAACCGATTTTTCAATTTTTTGCTAGAAAAATGCCTTAATACCCTTACTACACTGAAGAGAAATTTTGAAATGATCTTGTAGAGACATTAGGTTATTTCGAAGCAGGAGACGTGAAAAATAAGCAACGCCTTCGCCGGGAATCGAACCACGGATCTCTGAAATACCGGCTCAGTGTGCTGACCATTACACCACGAAGGCACGCTAAGAATGTGGGAGATATACCTTATAATCTGAGAGGAGAAATGGCTAAAAGAAGAAAAGAAATCACGTATGGTTTTAAATACAATGTTTTATGATTTTTAAAATTGCAAATTTTGCTTTTTGAAAAAATGAATGAGGTAATAAATGGTATAAAATGCTTTTAAACATTTTGACAGCCGTTGAAATGCCACGCCCCCTCAGTTTTTATTTTTTTAAACTTTTTCATTTTTTTTCAGTAAGTTATTAAAAATCAGTGTAAATGAAAAGGAGTGTAATTAAATATGACATCAAGTATCAGGACCCTCTGTTTATGTTTATAAACTGATTTGTTTAAATACAACGTGAAGCTGGGAAAAAAATTTCTTCACCTTTAAAATGGCAAGGTTATATATATATATATGTATTCTTCAAAAATTGAAATTTTGTGTGATAAGACTCGAACAGAAAGAAGTGGTGTAATGAAAGTGATCAAGTTACTGACTGTAACATTATTAAAATAGTGCTCGAACAAACATTAAACTCTTTACTTAATTAAAATACACCTAAATTATTTTAAAATGCAATTTATATGCGAGGAGAAATGGCTAAAAGAAGAAATGAAATCACATATGCTGCTGAGTGGTCTTAAATACAATGTTTTATGATTGTTAAAATTGCAAATTTTGCTTTTTGAAAAAATGAATGAAACGACAAATTAATATTATGAACATTGATTATAAGTGTTTTAGAAAATATATTATAATTAATTCGTATATTGAAATTGTTTTGAACGTGTATTAAAGAACAAAAACAGGTAAATTAAAATTCTACTTGTATTTTAGGATTTTTTTCAATATTTCTAGGCAGATGAGGTTTTAAACAAAATCTTGTAATTTATGTTTATATAAACCAATTAAACATTACTAGGTTTTATTTTATATACATACGTATTGAAATTCAGGAATAAAATTTTTAAGAAATTTGAAATGATTTAATGACCATTTAGACAGTTTAAATTCTTTTAAACTGCGTTTTCTCAGTTTTCATTTTTTCAGTATATTCTTTTACTTAAAGTCCTAAAACTTCTACAGATATGGACTAAATTATTTAATATTTTTACTGATTATTTAAAATTATATTCTTAATAGAAACAAGGAGAAACAAGGATTTTGCAAAATAGTGAAATGAAAAATTATTGGAAGTGAAAATATGATTGAGATTGCCTTTTTTTTAAGTTTCTACATAAAAATGTGCTTTTTTATTTTTTCCCTTGGAAACTAATTCATTAACCGCAAAATCGATCCTTAAAGTTATTAAGAACACTCTAACATATGCAATAAAAATTTGGGGCAAAAACATTCAAAATTGTGGGGGGAAGAAGGAATTTTTAATTCTTAAATTTTTCTTCAAAAAAATTAAATTAAAAAAATTACTAGCAAAAAAATTTTTTTCAGCTTAAAATCATTTTGTCTTATGAAACCACTAATATTATATATAGAAAATAGATGAAAATTCTTAAATAAAAAATATCATTCGAAAGGTACCAACTGGGTAATGATTGCTTGAAACGGTGGATATTTCGAAAACATGTTGGTACGATTTACAAAGGTATTGCAATGACAGTTTCAGAAACGAAGCGCCACCTTTTGATGATATATGGCACTTAAACACTGCCTGACCTCACACGTTAATCACTAGGAAGAATAATTTTAAAAACTGGCAACATTTCCTTGCTATTTCATTTTATGATTCATTTCTGTATGTTCTTTTTATGATACCTTTATTTACACCAGGCATAAGACCAATTCTACGGCAGATGTAAAATACCTCGGCGATGAAAACCAGAACTTGTCTCGCTTATCATAATAATGATCTCTACTTGCTAGATGTTAATTTCTACCTTCTAGGATGCGCAGGGATTTCATAAATATTATTTAGATTTGCCTATTTCATTGGAGGCAGATTATTTAAACAAAATGAGGCAAAAGGACAGAGAAAATTGAAATTTAACTGCTAGTGTGTTATAAGGTATTTCTCCCGCCTTCTTCGCATGCCTTCGTGGTGCAGTGGTCAGTACGCTCGACGCATAAGCCAGAGGTCCGTGGTTCGATTCCCAGCGAAGGATTTGCTCATTTTTCAAGACTCCTGCTTCGAAATAACCTAATGGCTGTACACTGGCGCCCGAACTAAAAAGGTGGTGGAGGATGATTCTCCACCACCGGGATTTGGCGATTGCGACCCCCAAAACACCAGTCGTCCTTTAAAAGGAGGAGTATGTAAGGTATTTCTTCCGCCTCCTTCGCATGTCTTCGTGGTGTATTGGTGTACGCTCGACGCGTAATCGAGAGGTCCGTGGTTCAATTACCGACGAAGGATTTGCTCCTTTTTCGCCACTCCTGCTTCGAAATAACCTAATGGCTCTACAGTGTCTTGAAATACATTACAGCTTATGTAACTTCTATTAGCCCAAAGGGACGTTAGCCCAGAAGGGCTACTATTCTCCAAACGACATTTTGTGGCGAATCACTAAAAGAGTTTTATCACTTTTCAAATAGTTCCCATCAAACATTATCGCCCTACATAATATTTAAAGAAATTAAATAATAACAAATCTCTATGAATGTATGTTTCTCGCATTGTGAAAGAACAACACGGTATCTAGAGCAATTGAGTTTTGAATAATGTAATCCTGCACACGAATATGTGCACCTGGAAGTTCGAATTTGAAAGTTCGAATTTGAAATTCCTAATTTGTTTTATTGTCTATTTCATATTTTGTGAAACTTTAACAAATTTTTGATTAACGAACTCAACAATTTCAAAGGGAGCAATGGCAACACTAAGAGGAAAAAAGTTATCTCCAGCGCGCGAGACTGTCCACATCAAATTCTAAAGATATGCTGCTTTTAAATATTTTTAACTTAAAGGGACATTAGCCCGAATGCTCTCGAAATGTGTAAATGAAAAAAAAAACGCCCCTTTAGACGTAATACAAAATCTGAAAGCTTTCAGATTTTTAGTTGTATTAGGTTAAATAAGAAAACCTTTTTGATATAAGCCTTGCAAACATTTTGAACCTTTTTTCTTAGGTGCCACTAGATTAATGTATTCAAAATTATATATATATATATATATTGTGAGTTACTCGAAACCAATTAAGATTGTTTTAATTATAATGCAGCGAATTAAATTATTTCAAAATCGTCTGTTTGTGTTAAGAGATGTTAAATAAATTCAGCATGCTTTATATAGCAAGAGAAATTTTATGGATTCAGAAGATTTATCTACTGTCAAATAGACTAAAATCAAATTTGATTTAATTTTGTAATAATTCTAATTTTAATCTAATATAATTTTATGGATTTTTTGGAGGGGAGACAAAGGCGTATATACAAATCGATGAAAAAATGAAATTGGAAATTTTGCAGAAGAAGTATCTCAATTTTGTCTTGCAATTTAGCTTTATTCGATATGAATTTGAAACTTCAAATGAGATGTTCAGAAGCGATATAATGCTGTGTGTTTAAACACAACAGGATGTACTTTAATTTATGTGAAGTATGAAATATAAAACTGATGGGCTATTTCTTTTCCTAATTCGTACTGTAGCAGTTTTGTATGACACAACTGTTCATATGAGAATCAAAATTCAGTATATCGGAATACACACTCATGTCCGTAAATTAAGGATAATTCGGAGTCACGCGGAAATCGAACTCTAAAATAAATAGATCACCTGTAAAATCACTACACACATCTTCAAGAATCATATGCAAATTTCAGGAAGTAACCAGATGACTCCGATGGTACGTCACAATGACGAGAGTGTAAGAGAGTGATATACAAGGAATACAGGCAAAGAAGTAAAATTGTTCGCAGGCGTTTTATAAGAATTTCAGCGCAATAACCGAATAGTTATGACACAAAGGACGCATTTGGATGATTTTTTACGTGGTAGAATTGTCGGCCGTCTGGAATGTGAGCGTTCTCAACTGGAAGTATCAGACGAACTTGGAATTGCCCAGAGTATCATCTCCAGGCTTTGGCAACGATTCCAAGATGATGGTAATGCGAGTAGACGTTACAGCACAGGTCGCCCCAGAGTTACAACGCCGAAGGAGGACCGGTATTTGGCAGTTACTGCCAAAAGAAACAGGCGGAGCACAGCCTCAGACCTGTCTCGTCCACTCTCTTCGGCCACTGGTACGACAATTTCAAGGCAGACCGTGTACAGACGCTTAGGGCAGATGGGTCTATAGGCTCGTAGACTTGTCAGATGCGTTCCACGTACTGCAACTCACTGTCGCCTGCGGTTAGCCTGGAGTAGAGAGCATGCATTGTGGACACCGCAACAGTGGGCTTGTGTGATGTTTTCCGACGAGTCCAGGTTTAGCTTGCAGTCTGATTTTCGCCGGACTTTCGTATGGAGAGCTCCAGGTAGGTACCCGTTACCACCAAGAAAACATCATTGAACGACACCGTTAAGCTGGTGCAGGAGTGTTCGTTTGGGGTGGAATTATTGTGGGTTCCAGAACTGACCTGCATGTTCAAATTGGAACCATGACAAGCCAGGTGTATCGGGACGTCATTCTGGAACAACATGTACGTTTGTTTCGACGCGCCATGGGCGCACAATTTGTGTTTATGGATGACAACGCCCGTCCTCACCATGCAAACATCGTAAGCGAATGCCTTCAATCGGAGGATATCACCCGTATGGACTGGCCAGCATTCTCACCGGACTGGAATCCGGTAGAGCACGTGTGGGGCATACTTGGCCGACGAGTTGCAGCCCGTCAGCCTCCTCCTACATGTGTACCGGAACTTCGGAGAGCATTGTTTTTTGAGTGGTGTAATATCTCCGAAGATCAAATCAATAATTTGATACTCATCCTGGCTAGGCATTGTACGGACTGTATTGCATCGTCTGGGAGACGTACAATGTATTAACAATCATACCAACCATGTAATATTGGTTTTTTGTAAATAGTTTTTTTTTTTTTGTAATTTGCTCCAGGGAGAAAAAATCGTTATTTTTTTGATAATATCAAACATATAGCATGTTTTTTTGCTCTTTACCTTTTGTTTAATAAATAAGCTTTACAAATAAGTCAAATTTCTTTTGCTTCTAACTCTTCCTTTGCCTGATTTTGCATTATCTCTAATTTGTGGACATGAGTGTAAAACAGATGTGCCTATTTGACAATTATTCATTTAATGTTGAACAAATGGCGATTGAATAGCAATTGTCAGCTAATTCAAAGTTATTTTCAAGTTGGTCTATTATAACTTGTCCATTTTAGAGAACACAATATTCGTATTTAAATAAAAGCTTTAATATTCTTTGATATATTGTTCTCATTTCGATAAAAGGTACAGACACATATAGAAAACGGTCATGGATGTACATGTGTAGCTCAGGTTGCATGTGTCTTACGCGCTATACTGAGAATGTTCTTTAATGATCTACATTACATTATAAAATAGAAGGTAATAAAAAAGCAATTTTTAATATCACTAACAAGCGTTATATTTTTATTAATCCCAGTTTCAATTAGAGAAAGTCGACCAAAAGCGTGAAAACGAGCTTTCAGCGAAATAGTCATCTTATTAGCAGTGAAAGATAGCGCGAAACATTTAAGTGGGCCCTTAACGCGAGGGAAGTGTTCATTTGAGAATAATAATATCTACATTCGGGTGTGGAACAGACATTACATATTCCACCACAGTCTTACGCGTCTCATTATTTGGATGGTTCCTGCAAACAATGAGATTATAAAGCTGATAGTTTAATCTAAAAGCTAACAACAATTTTGTAGGAAGCACAATAGGTTTCTGACATTAATCTTAAGAAATATTAAAGAGGAGGTACTTAAAGTTGATGACTGTATGTAATCATATGCATCGAAAAGCAGATAGAAGACAACAGTTATTTCGGTCTAACACGAAACGGGGGTACCTTTTGACTTTCTAAAAGAACGTTTTTCGTATTCCAGGCGTTATTGGTATGCTCGAAATATCATGCGGGCATACACACAGCAAATAATATGCTTGTATGTTTACCCTCTACAAACACAGAAGGTTTATAACTTTTAGTTTCAGTTATTTGTTTTAGAGACTTTTTATGCCTCGTAGCATTAAAGATCAAACTTCCTTTCTTACAGCGTCTTTTCAAGGGAGCAGTGGACGTTTAAATTTTTTTTTAATTACTGTCATAGAGATATGAAACATTGCATGCATGTATATTTTACCATAATTATATCAAATAGCTTTGAAAAAAATTTCTCGCTCATTGTAATTTAATTTTATTTTTAATTTCTTTGAAATTTTTTTAAAATGCTCCATCGACTTAGTTTTCTGCTTCTTGTTAGTTTTGCTTTATTTTATTGAAAATGCGTTGCAAACACAATTTGGGTATCAATTGGTGAATTCCATAAACTGTAAGATTTTAATTAATATTTATTCCACATATACCTAAATTTTGGACAAAATGCACCATTTTAATACACTTTAATTAGACTTAATGAATTTGCATTCATAAATGCAATGCGAAATTTTGTTAACACGTATAAACAAGAATTTAAGTTATAAATTACAATTGTTTTTAACATAAGCGCATGGAGCATTTTGAAGATGTAACAATCACGAAAACTTCATTTAAAAAAATGCATTTAAGGAAAATTTTACGCTTATCTTTTCTAATATTTACTTCTCAATATGTCTCACATAATTTTATTTAATAGAAAATATTTAAACACTGCTTTACGTATGCATAAATATTTTTCTACTAATGAAATTGTAGAATGTTAAGAAATATCTAAGATTATTTCAGAAATTTTCTCGAGCACTTTCAGTGAGTTCAGATAAATACTATTTCTTAAACTAAGAATCACTTTAAAAACTTCCTGCACCATATGCTTGTTCTTCCTTATTTACATATCATTATTTTTAGCTATTTTACATAGTTTTGTTTTGGTAATTCCTGTTTTCTTATACCCAGTCGAACACCTCATTTCGCTTTCATTCTATATGACGTTTATCTTGCCTCTGTCTGATAGATATTAAACATAAATTTACATCTTCGTGTTCCATACCCAAAGTATTTAAACATCTAAAATTGAAGTTCGTAATTGCTGCAGTAACATCCATTTCGAGTTTCTTTTTCGATGCAAATGTCTCTTTGGGGCAGCTCTTCCAAATGGCACTATGCAAACTCTCGTTAGTGTTTAGTATGATATGCGTCTTGCTAAAAGTTCATTACTGATTGGTATCTGACACAGTGACACTATTTTGGAAGAAATATGTACTGTTAATCTGTTTTTCACCATGAAAATTTAGGTTTCATGAATGAAATTTAGGTTTCTTATTTTTGGTAATGCAATTTTGGGAGTTTTAAATTAAATAATTAAGTTTTAAATTGAATGAATTAATTTACCATTATTTCTATTGGAATGTGGACAAGGAGCAGCGTGTCAAATAAGTGATGTAAAGTAGTGTTTCTTCTATTTATAAAAGAGGGCGCTAGTAAAAGGTAAAGTTGAGTGATAAGCTGCTGTATGTAAGAACCATTTAAAAAAACTATTTAAAATTATTCTGCAAACTATATGTAATGTAAAAAGTGTGTTCTGTAGCTAAAATTGTTTTTAAATCTAACTGTGTAGTAATGTAAAAATGTGTGTGAAAATGTGTGTAAAAATGTGTAAAAATTGCGAAAAAACAAACTGTTGTAATGTGAAAAATTACTAAGGACTGTAAAAATGTTTTAGTAAATTTAATTTATGAAGTATTTTTGAATTTTAATTTAGAAAAATTAACACAGCAATTTAAATTATTTATAATTTCTTTTAAACTTATTTCTTTTATTAATTAATTTTTTGCTTTAAATTGCTTTTTACGAATAGAAATTTTGTTATATATATACATTTATATACTTTTGGTGAGGCCGACTGCAGCCAAAATAGGAGGTGCACATCTACATGTTATAGCAGTTCTATATACAAAATTTCAGCGTTCTGAGGCTAGTCATTTTTGAGTTATGCGAGATAGGTACATACATACGCACGTACGCACAGATGTAACGAAGAAATCTCTTCAGATTTCATTTTAAGTCAGCTTTATAATTTTATTGGGGTGAAAGAGTCCTTTATTCTGTCCTTACGTTTAGCTGTTACGAAAAAACATCGTTAAATTGCATTCGATAGCTGTCAAAATGGATATTTTCGTTGAAATATGAGACTCGAAATTGTTCGCGATTACAATGCTTCCTTTTTACTTAGTATACGGAATAGTATACTAAGTATAAGGAACTTACTTAGTATAAGGAAGTACTTATATTTACTTAGTATAAGGAAGTAAAAATCCACCGTAATGTGACACCTATTGGGCATTTATTACGTCTGTGTGAGACATCCGTGGAAGAATAGTGAAACCAGCTTGCATAAATTGCAGTCTTCGTATCTTATGCATCCACATCTTACTAGTAGTAAAAAGTACTAGTTACGGAAATTAAAATAACGTTTCTGAAATGTTTGTTTACTATTTACAGAGGCTGTTCGCATATTTTTTAGACGATGTATATTGTATTCACAAAACTAAATTACATAAAATTCTTGTGTTTTAATTGTTCTATTTGACATCCCTTTTTCTGAACTATCTTTCGACACCGCAATTTCCAGGATAATAATGCCTTTTGAAGTGTCAGAAGAGGTATTCTATCCCATTCCTCCCTAACAGCTTTTCACAGTCCTGTTAGGGTTTGGGGACAGCGTTTAGATAATGCAAAAGTTTTTAAAAGTTCGAAAGCACAAAAATCACATCGGGAGATTGAGTAGGGATATCAGTGAAAGGTATGGCCTCGATACCAGATTTTTGTTCCATTTCTTTTAGGAAATTTACAGTGGATTTTGATGTGGGACTGTTAGCTTTGTCCCGATGGAGTCTCACAGATAGATGGCACTGTGGGTAAAGCGATGGTATTCCATTGAGAAAATTTGGTGATAAAATATGTTCCTGATAGTATTTGGAGTTAATCTTGACATTTGTTTTCACTCTCTTTATATTTTTAACTTGCCATTATAAGAAAAACCAGCAACAATCATGAATCCCTTAGAAAAACGTTCTCTCGATTCTTTGAACCATGTACTTAATTTTTTTTCCTCTTTTATGACAATAAATGGCTCTTTTTTGTTACAATCCTTTAAATACACCCATGCTTCATCTATGTGACAATTGTTTTCCATTTTTCTTTGGATAAGTGTTTCTCATATAGAATTGTGCAGCGTGTCCCGCGTCGAGCGATATGCTTCGGAAGAAGACGATGCACATCGCGTTTTTTCGCTTTCTTAAGATTTAAATCAACGTTTATCATTTTGTTTACAGCGGACGCCGAGCATTTTAATGATTTTGCAACTGTCCTTTGACTAGAGGGATTTTCTTTTAACATTAAACAACGTACCCTTGCAATAGTCGAAGATGTCCGTTTTTTCCTTGGATACTTGTTTGAAATTTTTCTCCCACTCGAGGCTCCAATTTGACGTTTTTTTCCCTTTCTTGTTGATGATATTACCAATCGACGCTTTAGATATCACAAAACCGTGACTCTCACATCGTTTTTGGATAACGGAGTTTGCATATTTCTCTTCGGAAAGAGCGTCAATGTAGCCTTCGAACCACTGCTTTGGTAAATTCGCCATTTTGAATAAAAACAAAACGTTCAAGCTGCAGACGATCATTTTGACCTTTAAAAACATAGTACAATTGCAATTACTTCTTTTGCAGCAAACGATTTTTTATTACCGCTTACCAAAATCGTCTAAAAATGTGCGAACAGCGTCTGTATTGACATTTTAATGTCCCTTTAAATGTCACAAAAGTAAACAAGCGTAACTTCTTTAAAAATAAGTTTACACACAGGCGGTTTTTTGTAGACGATAGACTTAAAACTGTACAATATTATCATATGAAATTTTTGTTTTCCAATTTTTCATCGATTTTTGCTAAAATCATCGTCCACTCTCCCCTCAAGATGAAGCTTCATCTTTCAGGACTCCGAATACAATAAACGCGAGTTGGAGATCTATAGAGCGGGAGTATTTTTGATATATGGTATTAATTCAAACTGAAACACTCCTAAGGATTTTAACTAGAAATACGACATGTACAAATTGTTTTGTTTAGGAAATGAGTCACATTCATTCAATAATCTTAACTTGCGTGCTACATTGAAATAACGTCATTAAATTTACATTGCTTCCCTCTTTCACCAGTTGTCAAGACCTACTTGAAAATCACCTATTAGTCTCTTGTATGAAAATTAGCAAAGACGAACGTCTGTTAAATGAGTAGTAGTTCCATTGCAATATCATCCGAAGAGGGGTCGGAAATTGCATTCGATAGGATGATGCAAAATCCCAGTGATGCATTTCCATCATTGGACGTGAACTTACTCCTTATACAACCCCGCTGTGTACAGAGCGTGACCAATTAAGCCATCAATCACCTTTTTTCATTCTCGACTCATTCTGAAGTTTGAAAAAAAAAGTGACGAATCTGTCAAGCCACATTTAAACCCCAACGAGAGTGAGCCGCTGCTAACGGCTGAAGACGCTTTTCGAATCAACGAGTCTTTCTCGGAGCCAATGGTGAAGTGATTAAGATACGTATTTCGGTGAACTTCCTCTGTTATACATTTAACTGTTACTACAATAAAATACGAATAATAATTACCATAAAGAAAATATTATTTTGTAAAGACATTGCGAAGTTCTAGAATGAACATGAAACAAACAAAAAAAATGCTCATAGTTCTGGAAAAATACTGTATACCGGGCCGAGGGCGAACTAAATTTGAAAACGTGTCAAGGGTAATCTTACACTTACTTCAAATACCGTAAACCCTTGGAAAATCGAATAATTCAAAGTGATACTGCAGAGTCATTAGGAAAGTTTTGATGCGGAAGACGTGAAAAATCAGCAATGCCCTCCTCGAGACTCGCGCCCGGACCTATCGAATACGCACTGTGCTAACCGTTACACCACGAAGGCATGCAAAAATGGAAAAAAATACCTTATTTACTACCCCTTTCAAAGGGCGACTGGGGATTAGGAGACCCAGTCTCTAAATCTTGGTGGTGAAGAATCATCATCCACCACCTTTTAGGGCGCCACTGTAGCGTCATAAAGATTTTTTGGAAACAAGAGACATGAAAAATGTGCAACCTCTCGAATACTCGCCGAGTGTGCTGCCGTTTACACCATGTAGACATGCAGAAAGGAGAAAGAAAATACCTTATAAATACTTCGAATGCAGCCTTTCGATAAGAGAGGATTTGCCTATGGTGAGTTCTTTCGAGTTCTTTCGATTGTTTTATAATACTTCAACAGGGAATTATCTTATTGTGAAATAAGTTTGTTCAGCTTTGCTGAATGCATTACAATTCTGGAAGACAATATTATCTCTACACTAAGTGGTCGGATAAGTTAAGTAGACAGAAGACAGTTCTGCTGTTTTACGTACATTTGCGGGAATATACTTATTAACCCTAAAATGAGCACAGCGTTACATATTGTGGCAATAATATCGTTTTGCTTTCTTTGATTGTAACCCTTAAAACAGAACATCGAAAAGGTTTAAAAATATATGCATTACACATAGATTACATTCTCCGATTATACACAGAATAAAACATATCGTTTCATGGATTCTTTGATTGTAGCTATTTACATTTATAAAGGATAATTTTAGAAGTATATAAAACTCTACATTTTCGTAACGATGAAGCTGTTTCCAATTCCGTTTATGGTGTCAGGGAAATGGTTCTGCGTGTGCTTATACAACATTCTCCAAGGAATTTACTTTAAAAAAGTGCTGCATTTGCTGCTTCGTTTCCCACTACGCTTATGGTTCTATATATTTGATATAAATACCGTAAAAATATTTTTTAGATAGAAAGGAGAATTTTGCTTTGTTAGAAAATAGCCATTCGTATTTTTTTGTTGCTACAGCTATTCGTCTACAGTGTTTTCGTACTTCCGCATTTCGAATATGGATGAAAGGGAATAATTCCCCAAACTCTAGCTTTTTCTTCTCACCCCAGTCTCGTCTGAAGTGCTTCCATACCGAACCACTTGGGAATAAGGCAATCAAAATACTCGCGAACACAGGTAGAAAGAAAAGAACATCATTTTTACGTTACGATCTATCACAATGACGCTCTTTGCCGATACAAGTTGAAGATTGTGCTTTCTTTTGCTGCTTCCTTTGAGAGGAAAAGAAAGCTAAGTCCGATATTTTAATTTGCGCAAATTACAATTTACTAAAAATAGTTTAAAATACACAAAGTCAAACAGTTAAAGCAGTTTAAAAGCTGCTAAAGAAACGCTTCAGGAAATGTATTCGAGATGTTATGAAATATAATTTGATATTTCTTCTACAGAGACTGTTCCCATATTTTTTTAAACGACTTTTCTTTACTATAAAAGAATATACATATCCTAATTCGCGCTCCGATTTATCCTTAATTTATGGACATGAGTGAATTTGGTGGCAACAATTTGAAAAGTGAAACAACGCTTTTAGGGAATCGACGCAAAATGGCAGAACGAAATTAATAGTCCTTCTGGGCAAATCGCCCCTTTGGATTAAGCCCATCCATTTAGAACAGTTGGTTTATCGATTCAAGAATATACTCCTAACAGCGCTGCGTTTCATCTAGTGTTGGCTAGAGGAACTAGCTTCGCTTAAGTTAGGCAAAAACATCTCAACATGTATGGAAATACCATGATTGACTGGAACAATTTTATGAAAGTGGTTTGTTCGCTAGATTTATTTCCACAACTTAAGAGACCTATACTGACATGTAAAAATAATCGAAATTGACTGCAGCCTGTTCAAGCGCCAAAAAAAAAACTATGCTAGCGGGGTCCTTCAACAGCTGTGGTTATTCTACGGGTTATGCCACGAAAGTGGCAAGTGCTTTTTTGTTCTAGTTCCAAATCAGGATGCAAGAGCGCTGATATCAACGATTTTAGAAGACGAAGTGGAAGGATAATATTCAGATTATTGGCGAGCCTTTAAAACGGGTTAGCTTGAGTAGGCTTTTTGCAGCAATTTAACTGTGAATCACACATTTAATTTTGTTGATCCAGCAACGGGTCCTCACATCCAAAATGTTCAAAGATTCTGAGGCTCTGCTAAATGTCGAAACCTCGACATCATCTGAAAACGTATCTTTCCAAATTCATGCGGCGGAAATCCTTTGCAAAAGGTAAGCCTTTTGATACCACATTAAAAAGCAATCGCTAAGGTATAACAGCCATGAATAGTGTATGCGAGTAGCTTAAACGTGACGTGAATCTAGACGCGATTTTCATAACGGTGCCCGTGAAAATCAAATACTGACAATTTTATTAATCAGCGGAACTATCGGCTTAATTCAAGGTATATATTTTTATTTTGTGATTCACTATTTACATGCATATTTTTTCATATGTCTGCATATTTTTTCAGTTCTTGAGTATTTAATTTAAAATGGAGAGTTATAAATGTCCAGTTGATTTTGCACTTATTTTTTCTTTTACCAAACGACTCCAAAATAGAAACACATGCTTTTATTCCAAAATCTTTGCCTGCTAGATAAGTAATAAATTTATTGTTCGATGAATTAGAAACAGTATCATTTGTAAAAGTGAATTTTTGAAGTCATGTTAAACTTCAAAATGCATTACTGTGGGAGAGGAATGATGTAATTATTATCTGGAATGTTTACCGTTTTCATGAGATTTATATTATTTATTGCTCAAGGCTTATGCAAAATTTTTGGGAAAATATATGTGACCTATGTTTGTAGACATTCGCTTAACCAGTTTTACTTTAAAGTCTTTGTATTAACTGCTTATCTGATAAGAAATATGAATTTCATGAAGTAAGGGAGAAAAATTATTAATAACCATACGCAGAGTAGGATAGTTCTAAATAAACTGGTGCTCTTAACACCATTTTTTCGCTCATATTACTTTTTAGTTAGCTTAAAGTATTCGACCTCGTACAAAAGACGATTTTCGGTCAAAATTTCGATTTTTACTTTATTATATTATCTTAAAGAATGCATCCTTAGCTATCAAATACAAGTTTTATCTTGTTGATAGGTTAATTAGAACTGAAGTTATAAGCAATTTTCTATAACCGAATAAACCGCGAGTTCCATTATTCTAAACCGAAAGTGAGCATTTAAAGAGACATACCTATTTAGAAACCTTATTTATCATCAAGATTTTGTAAATTATAAACCTTTGTACTAAGCTTACATATTCTGTAATACATTTTAAGAATTTGGAGATAGTTTTTCCCCTTAATTTCGTACTCAGTTTGTCAGAGCGGGTATTCGTCGGTGAATGGATGTGTTGCTGCTTTGTGGATTAATGGTGACAAAGTACTTGACTTCGAAGTTATTTCTCAGTTTTGAACCATTTGCAACAAAATAAACAACATGGAACGCAATCTTCAGCACCACAAACGTAAAGCGTAACGTAATTGTACTGCAAATTATGAAAAAGCAGCTTCGGATATGGAAGCAGTTGATGCTTAGCGCCTATATGAATGATCTTAAATTACGAAAGCTGAAGTGCACGGAATATTATGGGGTTGGGGATTCTAAGAGTTTTTAATTGTGAAAGATAATATGGTAAAGATTCTGTCAAGAAATTAGAATGCATTGGGCATGTATAGAAAAGGGTTGGTAGTAGACTGCGAAAAGTAAAAAACTCCACTCCTGCATTGAAAGGAAAAGGTAAACTGGTTGATAATAAGAATATACGAATATATTTTAATTATTTTGCTTCACTGCATACAAAATAAGTGTAAAAATAAATACAAATTAAAAAAACCTGTGTATTCATGTATGCATTGTTCTCCGTGGTTGTTGTCTTAAAGCCAAAATGTAAGCAAAAATTATCCGTTTTTCCTTATTTTTCAAAATTTAAATTACAGAGCATTACGTTGTAAGCTGTTTTCGCTGATTAATACACTCATCTTCAAATTAATATGTTTCTAGTTAAAATAAAAACTATTTTTTAAAAATGGCACCCGAACGAGGTCGGATACCTTAATTTTAAATCGATTGAGATAGAATAATAACTTTTCTCTGAAAAACATTTCTCCAAAATCTTTACCAAGAACAAAAAGTTAAGAGCACCTTACATAAAATTAATTTTTTATCTTTTAGTGATGAAATAATAAAAGATAATTAAATATTTTAATTTTAAACAAGTGAAGCTTCTTTCTAGATAAATTTTACAATGATTGTAACTTTTTTTGATAAAATTAAAACAAACTATGTTTTTATATTGAAAATTATTTATGCAATTTGGCAGTTATATTTTATAAAATAGTGATGAAATAATATTTTAAATTACTATTTCACTTTAAATTTGCGTTTCGATAACATGAAAAATATCCTTTTTAAAGAAATAAACAGAAATTTATTAATTTATAGAAACCGGGGAAAAATTTTGCATCCTATAACATAATTTGCTTTATTTTGAAAAAAATATTTTCCTTCTGTAACATAGTTTGTTACTTAAGAATATTTTTCAAATGAAAGAAGAGCCTGTAACCTAAATTAACAAAAATGCTCAGTAACTAGTTTAGCTTATAGCATTACTTAACATACAGTTCTTAATTTTGTGATTTTTAAAATAATTTTAAAATTTTTACAAGATTTTATTTTCTGATTACATTGCAATATTTATAATGCATTTTAAAATGATCCAAATATAGATTTTTTATACTTTAGTTTAAATGTCAATATAAATATTAACATTTTCCTCAACTTGTATTTTTATTCTTGCAGTCTGTAATTTTAAATTTAAAAGTAGGACTTAAAAGCTATTGTTTTAAGATAAAATTCATTCACAAATAAATACATTCTGCTTCTTTATTTCAATTTCCATCAACATCCTGATACCATTCGCCCTCAAAACATTCTTGTTGTTTATCTATGGAATCAACTAGAAGCAAAAATAAAAAAAGTCTATGCATATATATAAAATATAAATAGTCCGTTTCGTCTCCTTTATAGCACCTCTAGAAAACAGAGCCATAATCTGGGAACCAGAGAGTTATCTGAGTGCAAAATCGTGTAACATTCTTCCGCCCTTTTGGGAGAAAGTTTTTGTTCCGACGCCATTGTTTTTTACCTGCCGCGAAAACCGTGAATTTAAAAGAATTCTTGAACGGAGATCTCGTGAGTTATACATCAGCGTCTCCGCAGAGATTAAGAAAAGTGTGCTAGGGGAGAAATGAAAGTGGCGAGAGACAGTGGGGTACGCATCAAGAAAGGAAATAAAAACATTTCTGTTCAACCGAGAGGGGGCGCGCAAACAAAAGGTAAGCTGTATCGTTTTGAACAAGCTGAAGATACTGTAAACAGTAATGGAAGTTGCTTAACAATTGAGAGATCGAAGCATATTTGCCATTGCTAAATCCATTAAGAATAAAAAATTAGAGTCCTTAGGTAAATATTTTCTAAATTTTAAATGCTGCTGTAATCATTAGTTTTAACCCATTCAGTTGTACTTTGAATAAGAAATGCATGAATTTCTGTTGCCTTTTCTTAACGGTTATTCACCTTCTATTTATTACGTTTATAATTATACATTTTATAAATGTTGTTACTTGTTATTTTGTGAAATTTATTTCACTATATCCATTTTTAAATACTTTGAGAAAACTAGTGATTCGTTAGGTATGCCGTTAGATGAAATACGTTATTATACGTGTTAATCCTTTTCTATAGAAGATGCAAAAAAAGAAATGCCTGCATTTCTTTTCATGTACAGTACTTCTTATATCTCTTGATATGTACCTAAAATGTACATACATAATGTACATACTCTTGTAATGTACTAAAATGAACATACTCTTGTAATGTACTAAAATGTACATACTCTTGATATGTACCTAAAATGTTGTTCCTTGTGTACGGGTTCTTAATAGATTGACTGCACAAGTCCGATAAGAGGTTAATAAAATGTATTTTTATCGAAAGAAATATTTCAGAACTCTGGAATTTTCACAGAAATATTCGTAATATTCAGTAGCACACAGTATAATCAATAAGTGTTCACAGTATAATCAGTAATTACACTTCCCATTACTAAGAATGTTAAACACAGAGCAATGCAGATCTCATGTAAAGAAAAAGCTAACTCTGATATCCCAGTTCACGCGGAACTAAACTGAGAGCAGATGCTCTATATTCGGTCTTAGATTTCAACCGGTCGCCTAGATATTAGTAGTACTTTCTGCTTCTGGAAATTATTGAAAAACAGTACAAGGGGGATTACGGTTGCAGCTAACATAGTGGTCAATTACACTTAATCAGTTACAATACTTTTTACGGTAATACAGGAACCGGATTCCAATGTCGCGGAATTTGGCGACTTTTGCGATTTTTCGCCAAATTTGGGTACAAAATAAGTCGACAAAACCGTTGTCAGTTTGGCGATATCTCGCCAAATTATCGAGATATCCATTTATTTAACGTTAAATGCTCTTGCATCTGTATTCTTATGTTTTCGGCACAGCTTTCTCTTAAAATTTGTCTTGCGCTACATTACACAGAACAAAACACAACAATTTTACTTATAATTCTACTCAAATTATCTATCTAAGTATAAAATTCGTAACAATATGAAAGCAGGCAATTTTCCTATGGTTATCGTTTCGGATAATTAGCACTTCATTACTTCCAATTTAACTAAACACTCTCGTACATTTTAAGAGGCTTTCCGTGGCCTTCGAAACTTATCTAATTCTCAGAAACACTGGTATCGGGTAGATGTTAGTTAATATAATTTCTTTGCAATCCGTACTTTTTGCAAATGGGAATCCCTTACACTATCACATTATTTATGGGAGAAATTCAAGCATTAAAAAAATATTATATTATTTTATTCCATCCTTCTATTCTATAGCAATAATTATTTAGCGTGCAACGCAACGTAATTTTCATACTTCCCATTCGCGGCTCACTAACGATTCCTCTTATTTCTTCAGTCTAGTAAAAATATATTTAATTTATCCATTATACAGGGTGAATCTGAAAATGTAGGCAAAACTTTAATAGGTGATTGTCTATTTCTATAACATGTACACTGCGCAGAAAAAAGAAAAAAAGAAGGGAGGGGACAGTTCTATATCTCTTGTTCTACTGGGCCGATTGACGAAATTCAAATTGCGTTTTACATGTCTCGAAAGCGCGATTTTGGATGTATATTAGATGTATGTATAGCTTTGTTCCAATGTAGGTATTTAATACAAAATGGGACTTTTTCTGAAATAACGTATCAATGTTTTTCCATATTTCGATTCTACGACTCAAATTATGCCTAAATATTAAATTTTGTAATTCTTGGTGAGAGACTTATGGAGAAAAATCCAAAATTTATCTTGGCGTATTTTTTTCAGTTTGTGCCAAGAATAATTTACTTGGCGAATTTCTTAATTTATAGCAACCTAATTTTTAAAATAATCTTAACAAAGGGGCGTAAACCCCATTTGACGCTATTATCGCTCAAAAATAAAAAGATGGTAAATTTCGAAACACGTGTAATTTCATGTAGTATATCGTAGAAAATTTTGAATAAAAATCTCTAATTTTTTGCAGGTGTGTCTAGAAATACCATCTGCTTTAAGAGGATGTTAAAAATTTTATAATAAACTACAAAAATGTTTTCGAAAATTTATAAAAAATATTTAAAAGTAGAAATTTTAAAAATAAATCATAAAATATATGCGAATTATATTTGGATTAAGCCTTAATTTCGAACTCTGGAAGAAGGAATCAAGTACGTTTAAGTAAAAAAGAGATCTACTTTTAAATATACTACTTTTTCTACTACTATTTTCTACTTTTAAATATATATCAAATTCAATTAACATTGAGGCGCTAAAATTTTGAGAGCAAATTTTTTAAAAACTACTCGTGCGATGTTTACAAAATTTGACAATTTGGCATAATTTGAGCAGTAGAATCGAAATACGGAAAAAGATTGGCATGTCATTTCAGAAAAAGTCAGATTTTTGTGTCAAAATATCTATGTTAGAATAATGCTGTATGTAAATCTAGTACATATCCTAAGTCGCGCTTTCGAGACTTTCGAGCAAGCTGAGTTTCGTGGTCCGACCTAGTAGAACGAAAGATATAGTATTGTCCCTCACCTTTGTTTTAATTGCGCAGTGTACTTTTAATATTGCCTCCTTAATATCTCGGGCATGTTTTGTGATGCAGGTATAAATAAATTCTTACAGACATCACAGAAACTACTTTAGGCCGTATAATATATACAGTCGACTAATCAATCAAGATTTATACTAAAATTGTTTTAAGCAGCTTGTACGGTTAGAACACTGCTACTAACGCGAATTTCCTCCTTTTCTGAACTTTAACGAAGAATAATAGATTTCTCAGTTTTTTTATATGTAATAGAATTTGTATGCATAAATTAAGTATTCAACCAAAATTATATTCTTGACTTTAATTTTAATAAACGCAAATTCCTTTTCAAGTTATCAGGACTGACTGTTCTGTGCATGCTTTTGGCGAACAATGTCGTAACAGTGTCAAAGTCCTGGTCTGGAACAGGGAGCTGAATGCAGCTAAGTTCTGTGTAAGTGGTAGAATAACTGCACGTAAGAAGGGTTTAAAAAATGACCCTTTTATTAAACTACTAATTACAACCAATTCCCAACTCGGAAGGGATAACAGAAAATAATGACCGCACTTGAGTCTAAACTGAACAATCAAATAATTTAAAATAAAGTTGAGTAGAATTTTAAGTAGTCGTTGCTCTCAGAGGACGTGCAAACGTCCTCTGCGAAGTTTTCCTTCTTAACTATACATATTCTTTGGCCGGACTACCCTCGGACCGATTTCCCCCGCTGTGTTCTCCACCAAAATTGGAGGCGGAACTGAGCTAAATCGTGGCAGGAGCAGACTTGCGCTCCTTGCCACGAGGAATTTCGTGGGTTTGGGTTGACTGTAGGCCAGAAAAGTGAGCATAAGCAACAACAACAGAAGAGAATTACTGTATCAGGTGTTTCTCCCGCTTTCTGAGCATGCCTTAGTGGTATAGTGGTCAATACGCTCGACGTTTATTCGATAGGTTCGTGGTTCGAATCTCGGAGAGGACATTGCTCATTTTTCATATCTCCTGCTTCGAAATAACCTAATGTGTTTACAGTGGTGCCCAAACTAAACGAGGTGGTGGGTAATGATTCTCCACCACCAGAATTTGGCGATTGTGTCCCCTAATACCCAGTCGCCCTTTAAAAGGAGAAATATATAAAGTATTCTCCCTCTCCCGTCTTCTTCGCATGCCTTGGTGGTGTAGTGGTCAACACGCTCGGCACGTATTCCAGAGGTCCGTGGTTCGAGCCCCGGCGAGAGCATTGATCACATTTCACTTCTCTTGCTTCGAAATAAATCCTAATGTCTGTACAATGGAAACTAGATAATATGAATATATTGCTTCATGACTTTTATGAGATCACTTTGTACAAAGTGTCATGCATCTAATTTTTGGAAATATAATTTCCATTGTACAAGTTGCTCTGTTTTATTCCAAAGGCAATGACGTCATTGCGGGAATTGGTCAAGTGAATAATAATAATAAAAAAAAAACGAGAATGATAAGGAAGAGTAAAAATTTAACTGATCTTTAGAATCAGAAAAGTATGTTATCTCTTTACGTAATTAAAAAAAAGTTGTTTTAAAAGGCAGTTCAGACGTTTATTTTTATGACATCTGTTTAAAAAGAACATTCTTAATAAAAGTGGCATGCAACAAAATACGCCCTTTTTATGATAATAAAATGCCATTCGAATGGATGTTCCTCTCATTGGTTCAAATAAACAAGTTCTACTGCAACTCATTTTCAATTCCATACCATCTGTTATTGCATTCATTCAATAATAGCATTTCAGGTTGTATATTAATGAAACAGTAATTAAGAGGATGATTTTCGTGACAACTGGAACCTCGAATCTGACATGTTCCACAATGACGTAATTGCAATTTACTAATAGATTTGTACCGCAGTTTGGTATGTGTCGTCGCAAACAAAACGCGATACGTATAGGTTCTCTCGTTATTGCATAAATATGCATTCCGATATCGTTGCATCAAATACAGTAAAGGCTCCACCAGAATAATAAAACTTTCCGCATAAAACTATATTAACAATGTTACAAATTTTCTGAACAAGCAGTACAGTAGTCGGGTAGGTGAAGCAGGGGCTTAGTTTGCTCGGATTCGGGTCCCGTAGGTTAATCTTTTCTCACGTGCAAAGCAAATTCGAGTTGATTTTCCTTAGAAAGTACTTCTAAAAAGCATGCTTCCCCTTATGCAGACAGAGCTTAAAAGTGCTTTATCACAATTAATTAAACAATTAGTCAGCATTTGGAGGAAACAAAATTTGAGACTTTTGTTGTCGTTGTTGTTGCTAATGGTCCCTTGCCTGACCTATAGTCAGGCCAAGCCAACGAAATTCCTCGTAGCAAGGGTTATTTGGGTTATTCAATTATGGCAAAGCACACGAGGGCTATCTGCCTAAAGGGAGGGATGCCTTCGTGGAGGACTTTCTAAGGGAAACTTGCTCGTATACACCTTACACATGGGGAAAATCACGAAAACGTCCGTGCAGCCAGCCCGTTCGCGGGATTCGGACCGAACTACCAGTGTTCAGCGTCTTTACCGCTCGGCCGCTGGTGGGCTCCTCGTAGCAAGGAGCGCAAGTTTACGCCTGTCGTTAGCAACAGCCTTGAGCACCATATAGGTGACAAATACGATTTAACTCAGTTCCGCGCAAAGTTTTGATGGAGAGCCCCTCGGGAA
>KK122214.1:324968-360601 GCA_000611955.2 Stegodyphus mimosarum
AGCAACCACACGAGCGGACTTTCGGATAGCCGCCTATGTAGAGTGTCCTCATGCCGCACGGACAGTATACATTTGCAAGCATCCATGCCTTCTCCGGTATTCGAACCCGGACTCTTCGGCACGGCAGTAAGAGACGCTAACCACCACTGTACTGGTTGAGCAGCCTGGAGACTTTTTCTCGAGATGAGTCTTTATTAATGACTTATTTGGCATTATTTGTAGACGGGAATTAAATTTACAATACAAAATAGTTCCGTTCTTTCAGTGTTTTGAGCTAAGCAATTTAAATGTGAAGACAATATTTTAATCTTATGTTTTTGATAACAGGTAACACTTACGAACGATTTAATAAAAGTTCAATTATTGAAATCTTTTATAGTAAACCTGCGGGTTTTCGCACATTATTTCTTTGATAATCTCGCTTCGGAACGCGGTGATCGTGTTTTCTTACCGTGCTAAGTGCTGGTGAGTTAAATTTTAACTTGTAGCTCCTTGAGAAGGCCCATTAGCAATAAGAATCAGGTTCTTAGGCCTTCGATGCTTTGATTTGCGATATCGAAATTCAGTTGTATTAGCAAGGCCGCAACTAGAGGAAGCCTCCTCCTGAAATGTTCTCCCCTGTTCTTTTCTTAAACTTCAATACAGTATTATTATTTTTATTATTTGCTTTTGTAAATATATGTAAACGGTTAGAAACCTGTTCTTTCAATTAAAAATTAAAAATAAAAAATAAATCTGAAAGTTTTCAGATTTTATATTACGCCCAAAGGTGTTTTTTTTTTTTACGTTTTGTATGTTACCTTTATTTAGTAAATATCACGTTATCCGCACTTAAAATTCAGTTCAACAGCAATATCACAAAATAATTTAAAAAGATCATAGCTTTAGAATTTCCGATACACAGTCTCGCGAGCCAAAGATAAAAATGTTTAAAAGACATTTCTCCCGCCTTCTTAAGATGCCTTCGTGATGTAGTGGTCAGCACGCTCTGCGCGTATTCAGAGGTCTGTGGTTCGAATCCCGACGAGGGGATTGCTCATTTTTCATCTCTCCTGCTTCTAAATAACCTAATATTTCTATATGATTTTTTCCATACAATATTACCATTGCTAGCTTTTAAATCGCCGAGTTCATTAATAAAGATCGCTTAAAGGTTTACAAAATCTGAAATAGATCATAAAACAAATACTTAGTTCAGACTTCCAGATGCCCATATTCAGGTGGAGGATTTATGTTATTCAAAATTTCACGGCTCTAGTTACCGTTGCTCTATCAGAATGCGAGCAACATATGTACATTTATGCAGATTCTTCCTTTTTAAATTCTTCCTTTTTTCGTTAAATATAATGCAGGGTTCCAACATTTGGTGGCAACAATTTGAAAAGTGATAGAGCGTTTATAGTGATTCGACACAAAATGACAAAGTAATATTATCAATTACACTTGTAACTTGAAAATAACGTAACAATAATATAAAATAAAAACCGCATTAAGGAAGTTTGGACGTGTGTAAAATACATCTTTCGTAGAGTTCTAAGAATTACAAGACTTAAATATTTTAAAAGTACTTGGAATTTGTCCTTTGAGAATTCTAACAGGAAATAACTTAAGAGCTATACCTTAGATATTTTATTTGACAATAGCACCGACGCGTTTAATCGAAGTATCTGAAAGTTTGACCCTCCAAACACAAGACAGCTAATACGGTTACAATCTTTGAACACTAAACAAGCCTTAGTATTAGAAGAGTGTTCTGCGCAGATTATCAGACTCGTTCAAAAACGCATCACTTTCAACGACCGACTGCGAGAAACACAAAGGTTTATCTGCGCTCCTCTGGAGTAGGTGTCAAAGCCACTAGGCAGCAAAAGTGAACTCGTGGGATTAAATTGTCAGTGTCTGCCTACATATGTCTGCCTCCCTGTCGTGATCTCATTAATTTACTTAGAAAATGTAAATGAGGCTATCTCCAGACCGGCCATCGGTATCTACCAAGCTTTTATCTGTCACTTTTAAAGCAAACGTTCCAAAGCTTTGAAAGCTATTAAACGAACGGTTATTCGCTATCGGTCAAATTTCTGCATTCCTTCGCTCGTGTCTTTCCCATACGTCAAATGAGAATATTAATTTTTAAAATATGGAGTTCCTTTCTGATAAATTTGTTATATTCTACCGTTCAATGTGATTCCAATGAGTTGCGTTACCTGTAATAACAGTAAACCGTTTAGAAAAACTTTTCTCGTTTTTTCTGAACCAAAATATTAAGTCCTTTTCTCCTCTTTTCCGTAGTAAATCGATCTTTTTCTATAAGATATTTTCTCTAAGATACGTATATCCAAGCCTCATCAATTGTAACTATATATTTCCATTTTTCACCTTAAAATAATTTTTTCGTACAGCAATCTGCACATAGTCTTATGCCGAGAAGTTTGATTAGCTTCAAATTAGATTTTATAATTTTGTTCATAGTTCCTACAAAGATATTAAAAGATTTTAGAATAGCTCTTTGGGGCGGAGGGCTGGATTTTTCTTTAAACGTCAGATGCAACTTTAGATTTAATAAGAACTGTACGTAACTTTGTTGGTTATGCATTTTTTGCCTTTTTTCCCCAGATAAATCTAAACTTTGACGTTTCTTTCCTTTCATATTAAATATATCACTTATTTTACGTGTAAAAATATCAAAGCCATGCTTTTCACATCTTTTTTGAATAATTGAATTAGAGAATTTCTCATCGGAGAGCACAAAAATATAGCCTTCGATCCATTGCTTATGTTTCAGCGACATATTAAAGAAAAGAATATTTTTAATGCTGCAGACGATAATTAAACCTTATTTCAATTTGATGCCAGTCACGCTTGTATTTTAAAATTAATATTTAATCGCTTATTAAAAAGAAAATCGTTACAAAAATGTGTGAAAAGCCTCTGTATTTTCCTATGACATTACTATTAGGACTGTATCCCGGAGGTGGCATAGTTTTTGTAAACGTATAGTGTCTGTGCGGCATGGGATCACTCAATATATGCGGCGAGCCGAACGTCCTGTCCAGAGGCAGGTAGTATGGGAAGAGGAGGCCTTCGGAACCAATCCTCCGGGAGGGTATTCTTATGTCATCGGGACCGGATTCAGAAACGCATGTAATGTATGTGTTTATGTGTTACGTATGTGTACACTGCGCAAAAAAAGGGGGGGATAGTTCTATAGCTCCCTTTCTACTGGGCCGATTGACGAAATTCAAATTGCGTTTCCCATGTCTCGAAAGCGCGATTTAGGATATATATTAGATTTATATATAGCATTGTTCTAACATAGGTACTTTGACAAAAAATGGGTCTTTTTCTGAAGTAACATACCAATGTTTTTCCTTATTTCGATTCTACGACTCAAATTATGCCCAAATATTAAATTTTGTAAAATTTGGTGCGAAATTTACGGAGAAATTCAAAAATTTATCTTGGCGAATTTTTTTCAGTTTTCCCCAAAAATAATTCACTTGGCGAACTTCTTAATACATGCAACCTATTTTACTATTCTTTCCATTGGTCAGGAGTGGAAAAAAAGCCACATCGTTCCTACCTTTTTGCATTGTCCATGAGCGGAAAAAAAGTCACATCGTTCCTTCTTTCAAATAATTTTAACAAGTGCATAAACCACATTTTCGTTATTATCACTGTCAACAAATATGCCAAATTTCAAAATGCGCGAATGTGTATATTGACGTATATCTTCGGAAATGTTGAATAAAAAGCTCTAATTTTTGGCAGGTGTGCTTAGACCTACTTTAAGATGATCGTAAATGTTTTTTCGAAAAATTTATAAAAATTAGTTAAAAATACAAATTTAAAAAATATATCATTAAAAAAATGGGTGAATTTTATTCGGAATGAACCTAAATTTCGAACTGTATAAGAAGGAATTAAATAAGTTTCATAAAAAAGTGATATTAATAAATGCATACCAAATTGAATTAACTTTGAGGAGCTAAAATTTTGAGAGCTATTTTTTTTTAATTCTCGTGCTATTTTTTACAAAACTTGGAAGTTTGGCATAATTCGAGTCGCGAGAATCGGAAGTATGAAAAACAGTTGACATGTCATTTCAGAAAAAGTCCGATTTTAAGTCAAAATACCTCTATTTGAACAATACTATATATAAATCTAATATATATCCTAAGTCGCTCAAGGGACTTACCAACGACAGGCGCAGACTTGCCTCCTAGCCATGATGAATTTCGTGGACTTGCTGTGATGTCAGATACATTCTTAGGATGGACGAGATAAGCTCCAGTCTTTCGACAACAAACAGTAACTTCAGGATATTGAGCATAGATCCAGATAATCAGAAGCAGTGTGGCATTTGTTGGCGCACATTAACTCTTTTCCTTTTAAAGCATAGTGATTAAAATGAAATAACAAATACGCAGGTAAATGTAAAAAGCTTCCTTATGCTGCTTTTAAATTCTGCAAGAATTTCTGTTGTACGCTTCTTAAATTGCATTTTGTATGGAAATAGAGAATTTGCTGCTATGTGGTTTAACAGATTTTCAGTAATAACTTGGAGAAATAGAAGGAAATAACTAAAGCAGACTTCTCAATAAAGAAAGAAATTAAGTTTCTAATAGAGGCGTTACTTATATTAATTGACAAGTTTTTGTTTATCTTAAATATCTATCCTATTTTACTACTGTTTTATCTACTCTACCAGAATACGAAAATGAAAGGAGTTTCAAATAGGGTAAGAATTTAATGTCTGTGAGATTTGGCAACTCCAGCCCGCGGTCAAGAACTTCTCTGTTTACACCCGACATGAGAGGTATTTCTACCAGTTGATGAGTTTCCCATTACTTGAAGATTGAGTTTTAGTTCGTGAAATTAATAGAATTTAGTTCTGGGATATGATTTGTGAATTTTAAATACACTCATTGCCATAAACATTTGCGCACCAAGAAATAATTTTGGGATCATAACGGAACTTGGCATGAAGGTACATGTCCAGTAGATATGCAATGATTAGAAATGCAACGTGATTGCGCATTTCGTAATGCCACTAGAGGGCGTTGAGCTTCGTTCTTCTTGGAGTATAAATCGGGTAAGCAGAGCTTGTTTGAATACCCTTAATCTTTTGCTAAGGAAGCGCTGAGGTAGACATGCCGTTACGCCGCCATCGAAGCCAATATCAGCAGCTGTCAGAGTTCGCGAGGGAAAGAATCATTGGGATGATAAAAGCTGCGTGGTCAGCTCCGCGTGTAGCTTGTCAGGTAGGCCGTTCTAGTTTTACTGTGAGCAGGTGTTGGAACCAGTGGACAGAAAAGACGTCATTTACACGGCGACCAGGCTCAGGACGTCCTCGGCAGACCAGTCGTCGAGAAGACTCTCACATCATACGAAACGCACGCGTAGAGCCAACTGCCTCATTGGCCGCTATCCAGACACAGGCAGCAGCTTCATTACGGTCCTCTGTGTCTTCCCGAACCATCGCAAGGCGCCTGGTTGAAGGACATCTGGTGTTGCTGCGCCCATTACGTGTGCTGTCAATGAAACCCACCCACCGACGCCTTCGTTTGGAGTGGTGTCGCGCACGGCAGGATTGGACTTTAACGGAATGGAACCAGTTCGTCTTCAGCGACGAATCTAGATTCAGGTTGACCAGTGATGACAATCGTGTTCGTGTGTGGAGGCCCCGTGGTAAACGCCTCAATTCTGCCTTCGCTTTACAGCGACACACCGTTCCCCAGTTGGTGTGATGGTACGGGGTGCCATTGCTTACGATACACGGCCACCGCTAATATAATGGCACATTGACCGGCCAGCGGTACGTCCATGACATCCTTCAGCCACATGTGTGGCCACTCATGGCAGGGCTCTCAGGAGCCTGTTTTCAGCAAGACAATGTTCGGCCACATACAGCACGGATCTCACAAGACTGCCTTCGCTACATTAACACCCTTACCCAGCTGCCCGATCCCCAGATTTGTCACCAATCCAGCATATTTGGGATCATTTGAGACGGCAAGTTGGACAGCCTAAGAGATTGACCAAACTAGAGGCACGTTTACAGCAACTATGGAACGAGATGTCTCAGGACACCATACGGAAATTGAATACCTCAACACCCGCTCGTATCGCGTCGTGCATTCGCGCTAGAGTTGTTCCAACAGAGTACTAAAACTTCCGTTCATGTGTCCTTTTTTCTTTGATTTCCTAATCACTTACTTATATGACAGTAGTACTTACATATGTAAAATTACGTTTCATTCTGACAACTCTTTCTTGGTGCGCAAAGTTTTATGGCAATGCGTCTACTTTATTCTCTGTTATTCTCGAGAGAAACGGAAGTAAATTCATATTCATTAGCTTAGTTTTGCGCTTTAAAACTGAAGTTAACGGTATAGTTATTTTTAGCCCAAAGGAGCGTTAGCTCAGAAGGGCTGTTAATTTCGTTTTGGCATTTTGCGTCGATTCACTGTAAATATCCGTATCACTTTGTAAGGTTTTAGTTAAACTAACAAAGTTTTATTTTAATTTAAATCTTTCTATCTCTTCTCATGTTTCAACTTCCCGTTAGAAGAAGCACGTTTTCAGCGTTATGCTAATTTGAAGTGGAGCCAAATGCTATTTAAGCAAGTGGCAGAAACCTCTCAGTGTGAGAGAGCTTTTAGTCTCAGATCACGGTCATTCTATTCGACGTTCGCCTGACCAGCTAGCAGTTAAATTCTAAGCCATAGTGCTTGCTACGTGATTGCTTATTGAAATAAATCCAAGTGAGCTATTATTAGTAAATCTTGCTACGCACCATTTAGTTAAAGGCCAACTCCGCGTATAGCTCTGTGAGCAAAGAGTAATTTAATTTCTATTTAGCTTTAGTTTAAATTTATCCGATTGTTCATTTTAGACCCAAGTGTGGTCTTTTCTTTCTGTATCCCTCCCGAGTTGGGAAGTGGTTGTAAATAATATTGACTTAATAAAAGAGGATTTTAAATCCCTTTCAAGTGCAGTTATTCTACCACTTAATCACAGTATCTACAACCAGAACATAGCTGCATTCAGCTTCCTGTTCCAGGTCAGGACTTAAGGACTTTAAGGAGTTTCACTAAGATGTTTGCCAAGACTACTCACAGAACACTCAGTCCTGACAACTTTTCAAACTGTTGCCACCGAATTTTATCGCCCTCCGTAATATTTAAGGAACCTAAATAATGAAAAATCTGCATAAATGTATGTATGTTTCTAGCATTGTGATAAAACTACGGTACCTAGAGCTATCCAATTTTAAATAACGTAATCCTCCTCCGAATGGGGCATTTGGAAGCCCAAATTTGGAATTTGTTTTATTATCGATTTTTTAGTTTGTAACACTTTAACAAATATTTGATTAACAAATTGAAGGATTTCAAAGCGAGCAATGGCAACATCTACGGAAAGAAACATTTTTATCTCTAGCGCGCGAGAATTGTGTATTGAAAATTCTACAGACTTTCTCATTTTCAAATTATTTTGCGATATTGCTGTTAAACTGAATCTTATGCTTAGTGTGAATTTTATGGTTAGGGTTTTAAGTTCGAAGAACATGATATTTCATAAATAAAGGAAACACACAGACCCTTAAAAAGCGCCCCTTTGGGCGTAATATAAAATATGAAAACTTTCAGATTTTTTTGATTAATAAATTTTATCTCTACGTGATAAAAACTGAGGATATAGTATTATGCTTTCTGACTTATATCTACAAAAATTAGTTATACATTACTTGTAATTCAGATATGTCTGGAAATGTTCCATATTTCAAATTCCAAAGGTAAAACTTTCTTACCTGCAAAAAAAAATATTTGATTAAAACTAAATTTATATTACAATAACTACGCAAGAAAAATGAACAAAATCTGGAATAAAAAGATTAATTTCTTAAAACAGAAGCTAAAGATCGAAATTCTGCTAGAAGAAATGTTTAACAAAGTAATTCAAATCTTTTATTTCTGTTTTGCTCTTTTGGTTTTCTCGTATTATTTATTAAAAACTGCGAAATATTCATTTGGCAAGCTCGAAGGTTAGTCTTTTACAGGGCTTAATTTCTAAAATTAAAAGTGCCGGAGTCCTATGGAAGACCGTCAGGAAAGAGGAGCAATAATAAATAAATAAATAAGATGACTTATAAAATCATTAATAATTAAAAAATTAAATAACTGATTATCAAAGTAATTAAATAGTTTAAATTAAACTTTAATAAAATGCGAAAAGTCAAGTTAAAATTTAATAAGCGTTTTTTAGCATAATTAGCCCATTTGAGCCTTAACCCAGAAGGGCTATTAGTCTCAAAACCCTGAAACATTTTTCAAATTGTTGCCACCAAATATTAAAAAAAAACTAAATAAAGAAGAATATACATGAATGTATGTAGGTTTCTCGTATTGTGAAGAAAAGGTACCTAGATTCATCAAATTTTGAGTAACATAGTTCTCCGCTCGAACATGGGCGCTTGGAAAGCCGAATTTAGAAATTAAGCTCCGTAAAAGACTAATGTAACCTTCGAACTTGCCAAATGAATATTCCGCCCGTTTTTAATGTACAATAAGAGAAAACTAAAAGATTGCAACAGAAATAAAAAGATTTGAATTATTTTTATTGACTACTTCATATTTTATAAAACTTTAAAAAATTTTGATTAAAAAGCTCCACAATTTCAAAATGAGCAGCGGTAAAACTGTAAGGAGTAAAACACTTCTATCTCCAGTGTACGAGACTGCCTATCGGAATTCTTAAGGTTTGCCTCAGAAGACGACAGAGAGTTATCTTGCATTATTACCTTGTGAAGTCTCGTTTTCTTTGGTAGCACAGACGAGAACTCTAAGACCTAAGTCAATTATCACTACGTTTATAAAGTATTTCTCCCGCTTTCTTCGCATGCTTTCGTGGTGTAGTGGTCTGCATGCTCGACGCGTAACCGAGAGGTCCGTGGTTCGATTCGCAGCGAAGGCTTTGCTCATTTTTTACGTCTCCTGCTTCGAAATAACCTAATGTCTCTACACTGGGGCACGAACTAAAAAAAGGTGGTGGATGATGATTCTCCACCACCGAAGATTTGGCGATTGGGTCCCCAAAACCCCAGTCGCCCTTTAAAAGGGGGAGTATATAAGGTATTCCTCCCGCTTTCTTCGCATGCCTTCGTGGTGTAGGGTCTGCATGCTCGACGCGCAACCGAGAGGTCCGTGGTTCGATTCCCGGCGAAGGCGTTGCTCATTTTTCATCTCTGCTGCTTCGAAAAAGCCTAATGTCTCTACACTGGTGCCCGCACTAAAAAGGTGGTGGATGATGATTCTCCACCACCAGGATTTGGCGATTGGGTCCCCAAAACCCCAGTCGTCCTTTAAAAGGGGGGAGTATATAAGGTATTTCTCCCGCTTTCTTCGCATGCTTTCGTGGTGTAGTGGTCTGCATGGTCGACGCGTAACCGAGAGGTCCGTGGTTCGATTCCCGGCGAAGGCGTTGCTCATTTTTCATGTCTGATGCTTCGAAAGAACCTACTGTCTCTACGTGTTTTGTAAAGTACCCCAGCGATTGAGAAATGTTGTAAAAGATCCATTTATTTAATTCAAAAGTTAACAAAAGGCACTATTCGTGCTTACAGAACAGCTAGCATTTATGGCTTTAATCAAAAGTAACGAACTTGACTTTGACTACAGGAAAACTAAAAATTAACATTCTGACAAGAAAGACAGTAAATTAACATAAAATAACTGGTTAGTAAAACTAAACAAATCCTTATAACGTTTGTGAGTATTCAAGCGACGTTGACGATGAAGATTCAAATGAAGGGAAAAAACAATACTTGTCAATTTTAAACAAAATCATTAATTTAAAATTTTATAGTCCTAAAGTATGTTATAAGGTAGTTTCTCTTTTCTTCCAGCATGCCCGTATGGTGTAAAGGTTCGAGTCCCAGCGAGGGCATCGTTCATTTTTCATGTTTCCCACTTAAAAAATCCAAATGACTCTACAATGTAAAGACAATGAATGACAATTGCAAATTACTTGAATATTATTCACTGTTCATTGGCTGTATCTGAAATTTCGTTAAATATTTAAGATAAATTGTGTAGTATATGCACGTGTAAATGTCGTAATTTTGCGTTCGTAGTGCATATACTTTGCCCCATTGTGTTTATATATATAGAGAGAATTCTTTATCGAATAAACTTTTCTGCATTGGTATTAAGCTGTTTGAAAAACTTTCTCTTCCTTATAAAATTGTGTTCTTTTTATTATCAGGTTCTTGGTGCATTGTCAGAATTTCATAAAGGTAACAGTTTGCAATTTTAAAACAAAACGCACGTTTAGTACAATGCCTAAAAATCAATACTGAAAATTTCATACAAAGAACTTACAGTCTGATCAATGATTAGAAATTAGTTATGAAAAGGTTTGGATTTGTTATTTAGTTTAAGAAAGAAACACTTGAAAGTAAACTTTTTTATACGATGTAAAAGAAGTATTGTAATCTCGAAAAATTCCGGGTGTCCATATTTCAACTGCTCCCGAATCCATTTAGATGATTTTTTTGGGCATGTCATCTGTACTACGGACAGAATAAAGGACTCTTTTCCCCGAAAAGGATTCAAAACAATTTTGTTTTCCTGACGTTGTATTTTTATAGTCCTAAGTTTACTTAAAGTATTTTCTCTTTCCTTTCAGCTTTCTTGGTGTAAAGGTTGTAAGGCATTTCTCCCGCCTTCTTCGCACGCGTTCGTGGTGTAGTGGTCTGCATGCTCGACGCGTAACCGAGAGGTCCGTGGTTCGATTCCCGTCGAAGGCGTTGCTCATTTTTCATGTCTGATGCTTCCAAAAATACCTAATGTCTCTAAACTGGTGCCCGAACAAAAGAAGGTGGTGGATGATGATCTCCACCACCGCGATTTGACGATTGGGTCTCCCACACCCCAGTAGCCCGTTAAAAGGGGGAGTATGTAAGGTATTTCTCCCACCTTCTTCGCATGCCTTCGTGGTGTAGTGGTCTACATGCTCGACGCGTGACCGAGAGGTCCGTGGTTCGGTTCCCGGCGAAGGCGTTGCTCATTTTTCATGTCTCCTGCATCCAAATAACCTAATGTCTCTGCACTGGCGCTCGAACTTAAAAGGTGGTGCATGATGATTCTCCACCACCGCGATTTGGCGACTGGGTCCCCAAAACATCCCCTTTAAAAAGGGGATAAAATCCATACCTTACATGGTAAGGTATTTCTGCCGCCTTCTTCGCAGGCCTTCATGGTGTAGTGATCTGCATGCTCGACGCGTAACCGAGAGGTCCGTGGTTCGATTCCCAGCAAAGGATTTGCTCATTTTTCATGTCTCCTGCATCCAAATAACCTCATGTCTCTACAAGGTTAGCACATTCGGGGCGTATGTATCTCGTATAACTCAAAAACGATTAACTGCAGAATGTTAAAATTTTACATGTCGAACTGCTATAACATGTAGTTCTGTATCCCCTTTTTATTACAACCACCAGTGCCAAACGTATACCATTCCATGTATATCCATTCTTTTACCTGATGTTGCCCGGTTTTTTTTTTTTGCAATCGTTGACTGTAGTTCTATATTTGTACTTACAGAAATGCAAGCCCGTTAAAAGGGGGAGTATGTAAGGTATTTCTCCCACCTTCTTCGCATGCCTTCGTGGTGTAGTGGTCTACATGCTCGACGCGTGACCGAGAGGTCCGTGGTTCGGTTCCCGGCGAAGGCGTTGCTCATTTTTCATGTCTCCTGCATCCAAATAACCTAATGTCTCTGCACTGGCGCTCGAACTTAAAAGGTGGTGCATGATGATTCTCCACCACCGCGATTTGGCGACTGGGTCCCCAAAACATCCCCTTTAAAAAGGGGATAAAATCCATACCTTACATGGTAAGGTATTTCTGCCGCCTTCTTCGCAGGCCTTCATGGTGTAGTGATCTGCATGCTCGACGCGTAACCGAGAGGTCCGTGGTTCGATTCCCAGCAAAGGATTTGCTCATTTTTCATGTCTCCTGCATCCAAATAACCTCATGTCTCTACAAGGTTAGCACATTCGGGGCGTATGTATCTCGTATAACTCAAAAACGATTAACTGCAGAATGTTAAAATTTTACATGTCGAACTGCTATAACATGTAGTTCTGTATCCCCTTTTTATTACAACCACCAGTGCCAAACGTATACCATTCCATGTATATCCATTCTTTTACCTGATGTTGCCCGGTTTTTTTTTTTTGCAATCGTTGACTGTAGTTCTATATTTGTACTTACAGAAATGCTTTAAATGACAAAATATTCATGTTTCGGCGCTGTCAAATTAAAATAATATTTTTCCGACAAATAACGATATATAAATTTCAGTTTCTCTCGGTTTTTATACTAATATTTGGAAAAGTTTCATACTCTTTATAAAAAAATAAAATTATAAGAAGCTTGACTCCTGCACCACAAAAATTGACCGCGATACCTCATTTCAATATTTATAATTTTTGATGTCATTTTCGCTTTGCCTACAGGGTTCGATTAATTTAGAATAATTCGAGGAATGGTCACATCAGATTTTTATTTCCTTGTACGAAGTAAAAAGGAAGTATTGTAATCGTGTAAAATTTCGGGTATCATATTTCAACGAAAATATCTATTTTGACCGCTATCGAATGCAATTTAACGATGTTTTTGAGTTACATCCGTACGTAAGGACAGAATAAAGGATTCTTTTTCCCCTCAAAAAATTATAAAATTGATTTAAAATGGATTCAGAAGAGATTTTTTTCGTGGCGTTCGTGCATGCGTACGAACGCATGTATCTATTTGTACGTATGTATCTACGTATTTATCTATCTAGCATTACTCAAAAATGAGTAGCTTCAGAAAGCTGAAATTTTGTATATAGGACTGCTATAACGTGTAGATGAGCACCTTCTATTTTGGTTGCAATCGATCGCATCAAAATTATATATATATATATATATATCCACTTTGTTATTCGGCTCAGTGAGCGTAGTTTTTTTATTCTTATATGTTGGTAAATTGTGCATTTTTTGCTTTAAAAATGATTGAATTATATTGTTCTTATCTCCCGGTTGAAGTTTTTATGCTTTTAGTAAATCTGCATGCAAGATTTGTAGAATTATCAACAATTTATAAGTTGTTTAAGTGCGGCTAAGCCTAATCATTTTTCTCACGGCGGCCATATTTGTTTACATTTGAAACTTAGGAGAATAGTGGATTTTTTGCCAATCTAGAGAAACTAAGGTTCGCAACAACAAAGATAACGCCTTTTTTATTGTTGCGAATTAAATCATGTTTAACTCATTTTGGATTTTATTCGGAGAAATAAGCGTTTAAGATTGACTTCGTAATTTTTAATATAGAAATTTTGAGTTTTTATGTTGTTTTGCCTTGTCACGAAGTGAAAACTGGATTAATGCAATGAGAATTCCTGAATCGGTCGTGAAAAACTGTTTTTTTTTGGGGGGGGAGGGGTTAATTTCTTTTATAGATCGTTTTAGATTTAGTATAATATTTGAATAGAACATGTGACAACGATTAGATAATTCTCCAGATGAGGTACATAATTTTTGTGCATTCTGAATTATAAAATGAATGAGATGTAACGTTGTGAAGTGAACCTAGCGCCAGAGTGTTGTGGTTTATGCGCTATCGAAGAAGTAGATTTAATTTAATCCAATAAGTTTAAATGAAACGCAAAAAGCGTATAATTTAATATTCTGTACAAGGAAGTCATGCGGTGTACACATCAGATTTTTTATTAAAAAGGTACGCACGAAAGTAAGAATGTATTTCCATATTTTCAAAAGGAAGAAATTTACTTTTCCAAAATGTTTGGCGAAATTGTCCATGGCGATTGTATTTTATTCGATAATGACTTTCCCTTCCCAAACGCTATTTTCTGCTGTCGAGATGGACGGAGGAAAAAATCAGATTTCCGTGAATGGCTGTTCGGTGTTTGACATATCGCATTATATCAAACATGTTTTGATCCACGGTAGTGAGCATACAAGGGCAAGAGATAGGTCAAACCTTTTGCTGATGATATTACGATTGTCTAGAAGCCATCTTTACTTAGAGAAAATTGACTAGCGACTTTGAAAAAGTATTCTGTGCGCATCATAAACCATAAATATATACCTTCGTGTCGTATTTAGCAACATAACTAATTAATAGCATTGAAATATTAAATTTTGCTTAACTAAAGCTAATTTGTTAGAGCTAAAGGTTAGTTTCTATCGAAAACCGGGTTGCCTAATTATTGCAAGTTTTTTAATTTAACTGTAATTAAAAACAGTTATGTTTTTTAACTGTAATTTCCGTTGGCCGATAACAATTTATTTAAACTGTTAAACCCATAAACTGAAAGTAAGATGCTTTCTTAACTAATTAATTTGAATTAAAATTAATTCTGTGTATAAGTAGCGAAATTTGAATCAAAACGTGCGAATCGGAATAAGAAAATTTACGTCTTAATTAATGTAGTTATTGAGTAATAATGCAACTGAGAGATTTTTCTCATTGAATAATTTAACCAGTAGTAAATAAATAAATAAAAATTCTGAAAGGCTCAGAAAGGTCACCCAAGAGGGTTTAACATTTTTTACGCTCTCGCCGAGCTCGCACCCTGTCAGTCTGCTACTCCATACACTTTTGCTAATCCATTTCTGTTTGTGTTTTTAGCTTTATTATTAAGCACCATTTCCTTCGCAGTTACGCCATCCATTCGACAGCAAAATTACAAAACAATTAAAAGCTTAGAGTTCCTGATGAAATATAAAGTTTTGGCATATATTTTTCTATTTTTTTCGGTTTTTTCTCAGCTTATCATATCGAAGTAGAGTTTACTTAGTAATAGGACTTGCAAAACTTTTTGTCTTTTTATTATTAACACTTTGTGTGTTAAATTTATTAATTAAATACATTTCCTTCGCCACATAAAATTCAGTTAAATAGTAAAATAATGTAATATTTTAAAACAGCGTATCTTTAGAATTTCCGATATAGTCTCGCGCGCTGGAGATAAAAACGTTTTAATCCGTACAGTGTTGCCACTTCTCGCTTTCAAATCGTTGAGTATGTTTGTAAGGTTTTAGTTTAAACTAACAAAGTTTTATGTTAATTTCTCTTTCCTGTGAACTCTTATTTCAACTTCCCGTTAGAATGAGCGCGCGTTCCAGCTTTATGGTAATTCGAAGTGGAACCAAGTTTTGTACTTAAAAGGTTAGCGAGGAACTTCTCGGTGTGAGAGAGCTTTTAGTCTCAGATCACTTCGGCTCTGTTCGACGTCCACCTGACTAGCTAGTATTTAAATTCTAAGCCTTAGCGCTGTTACGATATTACTTATTGAAATAATCCACGTGCGTTAGTATTAGCTAAATCTTGCTACGCACCATGGATCGTTTAGCACAGAGGCCAACCTCGCGTTCATAGTTCTGTGAGCAACGACTACTTAATTTCTATTTAACTTTATTTTAAATTATTTGATTGTTCAAGTTAGACCCAAGTGCGGTCATTATTTTCTGTTCTCCCTCCCGAGTTGGGAAGTGGCTGTACATAATAGTGGTTTAATAAAAGAGAATTTTAAATCCTTCTTACGTGCAGTGCTTCTACCACTTAACTACAGTATTCTACCACAGAACATAGCTGCATTCAGCTCCCTGTTCCAGATCAGGACTTAACTACTTCACGAATATGTTCGCCAAAAGTATGCACAGAACACTCAGCCCTGACAAATCTAAACCACGATTTCTCGCAAATACGCTGTTCCAAATGCCTGCGTTCATGATTTGATTCGTTAAACTCTCCCGAATCAATACAATTCTCTTCGGAAACACGAAGAATCATCGAATATATCAGAAGTTCTCCAATAATAGGTCTTGCTTTTGCAGGAAGTAATACGATTTCTAGAAAATTTCGAACTTTCTTTCGTTGCCAGCATGTTTTCTTAGGTAATTATTACATAAGTATCTTTCATTTACTGTCTTGTGAACTCATAAAGCTCTAACTACACATGCTTTATTTTAAATGTTAAAAAATACAGTTGTGCGGTTTTACTTATTCAATTCAGTGTTCAATCCTCGAACCCCACAAACATTAATAAGCGAATAATCGCTTAAGTGTGTGAATACAGACATAAGACTGACGAAGGGTTAAGTACCCTTCATTGCTCAGAATAAATATGATAAATCAACTCCTAACTTGGAGTGTACAGCAAAGCCTGCACTTGGGTTTGAACGCAAATAAATATGAAATCAAACTTAACTAAGCTTAACTAAAGCTAACTGAAAGATATAGCCGAAGCTATCAAGATTCTAAGTAGTTGGCCCCTCAATCTGAATTAAGTCGGCGAAGCCAAACAAGAAGGACTAAAGTACGGCCAAGCGTAGCAATAGCTTCTCTAAGCAAGACGTAGCCAAAAGGCAAACGCGCGCTAGTCAGAAACTCGGACTCTCTCTCACGAAGTCGGTGAAACATCGACTTAAATACTACTCTTTACTCATTTGCAGTAACCGCGTTTCTGAAAACTACATTCTGGTAGGAAATTGTAAGTTGGAACTAGAATAGATAGGAAAGATGCGTAACCTTAAAATAACTGTTATTAAAAATTAGGATAAACGTTGCACACTTTTAGCACTGGCTATGTCGTAAGCTTGTGACATCGCCTTCTTCAACTTTTGGGGTGACAGCTGAAGTAAGTGCGGTAATCAAACAGGAGAAGGGTTAAAAGAACCCTTTATTAAAACTCTCTAAAATCCACAATGAGTCGACTTGACGCTTACCAACTGCACTTCGCTTGAGCGGTAGCTTAGCTAACAAGGACTAAACTAAAAATTCAAAGAACAAACAGAGTTATTTTATCAGGGATTAGATAATTCTGTTACATAAAAGAGAGAAGAAATTTCTTGGCAGCAAAGAAGTAGTAAACTAAATATATAAATAGTAATTAGAAGTTACGCCACTTACACCAGCAATAAATGCGAAATCAGGAGCTCATGCTACAAGTTACAGTGCTCGCCTTACTCTCTAACTTTCTCTTCTAGAACTGAGTATTTAAATCTTTTTCTCCCACTGGTAAATTCACGCGCCCTACCAAATTTAAATACTCTGGTACTTACAATTAAGGGAATGAAGGCTTATAGGAAAGAAAGCATAAACTTCACCGCTTAGTAAAAAATGAATATAAATCCCTAAAAGGTATCGACAAAATGACAAAACATCTTTCCTAAACGCATGACACTGGCTTTAGATGTTGCGTAAAAAATACATAGGGCTAATATAATGGCAGCGCAAGTATCCGTTGTGAAAATATAATCCATTTTTGAGTCCGAATGAAACAGCAGCGACATAATTTTGCCACCGACAGAAAAACGCCCATTTTTAACATCTACCCTCTCGCAACGCCAAATAAAACAAAAAATAAATGAACTTTATAACCGGTTACCAAGACGGGGACTAATAAACGGCTCAATTCTTTCGGAAAATTGCTTTCATGGAAGCAACAGCTATGTTCTTTCGAAGTCCCGTTCTCATAAAAATGCAAAGCACAAGAGGAACTTAGGTGACATTGCTTAGCCAATGCAATTCGATGAAATAAATGACTTTTCGATCACATTCTTATAGCTGAGGGCTATTTCAGAGTTTTACAACGCCTACATGGAAAAATAGTGATCTTTTTAAGAAATTCGTGGATATATTTTAAGATATAAAGTTAGGCATGGATGATTTTGTAGGTTTTGTGAACCTTTCCTTGAAGCTTGTAGAAATTTACATTTATTTTAAATAACCAGTTAAATTTAATTTTGAAGTTCTTTCCTATAAGACTTCATTCCCCTAATTGTCAGTGCCAGAATATTTAGTCCAAAGGGGCTTTGTTCCTGAAGGACTATTGTTTTCGTTTTGCGATTTTGCGTCGGAAACATTAAAAGTCTGCATCACTTTTCAAACTGTTGCTACAAAATTTTGCAGCCCTGTATTATATTTAAAGAAAGTAAATAATGAAGAATGTGCATAAATGTATGTATGTTTCTCGCATCGTGATCAAACGACGGTACCTAAAGGCGTCGAATTTTGAATGCCGTCATCCTGTCGCGAATATAGGCATCCGGAAGTCCAAATTTGAAATTTGGAATTTGTTTTATGAACGATTTCATATTTTGTAAACCTTTAACGAATTTCGGATGAACAAACTCGAGGATTTCAAAGCGGGCAATGGCAACGTTGTACAGACAGCAGCGCGTGAGACTGTGTGTAGGAAATGTAGGAAATTCTAAAGATAGGCTCAGTTTAAAATTATTTTGCGATATTGTTCTTGAACTGAATTTTATGGTTTAAATGCGAAGAGCATGATATTCAATAAATAAAAGTAACGTACAAAATGTCTAAAAAACGCCCCTTTGGAAGTAATTTAAAATCTGAAACCTTTCAGATTTTTTTTACTTTTTTTAAATTTCGTAGCGCGCGTAAAGGAATGCAATTTTTAGGTATTGCAAAACCAGTTACTGTTATTGATAGCAGATTAATCGACTTATCAAGGGGATAAACCAATCTACCATCCATTAACAGTAAACAAAATAAGAGAGAGTGTTTCAACTTACTTCCAAACAAGCATCGAATTATTTGCTAGATTCAAATTAATTGATAATTAATCAAAATAAAGATATGAGTCACAAAGCCAAAAGAATCCTGTTAAAAAGCAAATAATCTTTAAGATTAAAATTTTTTCACTAAAACACAATTAATCTAAACGAGATGCTTACTTTAGAAGATGTATCCCCTACACTCTCTTTTCATTTCAAAAACAAAAGTAAAAACAAAAGTAGATTCAAGAACAAATTTTAAAGAATCATACGAATATTAAAAGCAAAAATCATAAAATTAAATTAAAAACTGTAGTAAAAATCAAACTAGTAAGCAAAAATTAACCAACTTGCCTTCGAAATTTTAAAACCAAACTACTGGAACGCAAGTACGCATTAAAAGATGGAAGCAAAAGGGTTGCAATAAGTAGTTTTTTATTGAAGAAAGTTATATACGTTTGGTGCGGCCGATTGCAACCAAAATACGAGGTGCTCAGCAACATGTTATAAGAGTCCTGTATACAAAATTGCAGCGCTCTGAGGCTACTCGTTTTTGAGTTATGCGAGATACATACATACATACGTACGTACGTACGCACAGAAGCTACGAAAAATATCTCTTCAGAATCCATTTTAAATGAGTTTTATAATTTTTTGGGGAAAAGAGTCCTTTATTCTGTCCTTACGCTTAGATGTCACGCAAAAACGTCGTTAAATTGCATTCGATAGCGGTCAAAATGGATATTGTAATTGAAATATGAGACCCGAAAATTTTCGCGATTACAATACTTCCTTTTTACTTTGCACAAGGAAGTAAAAACAGTTTAATCATTAAGTAAAAACTGGCTGTGTTAGGATGTTGTAATCAGCTGGCATTTCTTTTTGCAAGGAAGATATCGAAGTAATAAATATTAAGTAATAAATAAGGTTTTCAGTTATAAGAGATTCTAAATTTACATAACTAATTATATTCAGTCTAGATAACACTTTTTATTAATTTCACAGAGTGAAAGCAATTAAACTAAAGACAAGGATAAAATTTATAAGGCTCGGAAATACATTGTTTCTGAATCTTCACTTCTGTCGAGAGTTCTTTTAACAATGACCATTCTTTCTTTCTTATTCAGTTACAAAAAAACTTAATAATTAAAATTTTCCTTGTAGGCTCAAAAGCTGATAATCCAAACTGCTCACTCAGCGTAGCTTATTAAATTTCTTACATCTGAAAGAAAAGTATAGCTTCGAGCTAAATGTTCGGTAATATTCAACTTCTGAAGAACACAAACGCACTCCTGCTTTGCTTCCATTTTTTCTAACGAAGTGTCACTTCCAAAGAAGGTGCATTTCACAGCCAAAAAAATTCACTCTGAAGACAGACTGAAAAAAAATCTTTTAAATCACCTTAGCAACAACAAAAATAACGAATGGGAATTTTGAAAGCTCACATCACTCGTAATTTTGTAAGGAAACTTTGAAGATCTTTGTTACTGTTCCTCAATAGAATTTACATTCATCAACAAATACGACTTTAAGGCTTTTTTAAAAATATAACGAATAAAAGAATGCAAGATACTGTTATGATTATCTCTGGTTTTAGAGAAACTGCGTGTTTTCGAAGTATATTGATGCTTTTCCTTGTTCCTAATCAATTTTTGTTGTCGTAATTGATTTTCTATACCCTGTTTCCTTTCCCCGTTTCACTGATGTATGAGGATTCACTGATGTATTTTAAAACTTGTCTTCTTTTAACAATTGAAAAGAGGCTTTACTTTATATAAAACTTGCTTCAAACTTGATATAGCTTAAATATTGAGTGGATGGATATATACATATATTTATATATTTTTGGTGCTGCCGATTGCGACCAAAATAGGAGGTGCACATCTACATGTTATAACAGTCCTATGTACAAAATTTCAACATTCTGAGACTACTCCTGTTTGAGTTATGCGAGATACATACATACGTGCTTACGTACGCATGCAGAGACGTCACGAAAAAATGTCTTCAGAATTCATTTTAAATCAGTTTTATAATTTTTTGGGGAGGAAAAAGAGCCCTATATTCTGCCCTTACGTACAGATGTCACGCAAAAACGTAGTTAAATTGCATTCGATGGCGGTCAAAATGGATATTTTCGTTTGAATATGATACCCGAAATTTTTTGCGATTACAATACTTCCTTTTTACTTCGTACAAGGAAATAAAATTGAACACAAATCAGGATGTGTATTTAAAGTGGAAATTTTACCAACGGGAAAAAATTGAACAATTACTTAATTAAAGGGTAGGTACAATATTTTAAAATAAAATTACATTTTGTTAAACTGCGGAATAAAAGTGTACTCGAAAATTCTTAAACGAAATTATTAAGTCTTATTTAAAGATATGGGATATATAAAACATTTAAAACTCTTTCTTCAAATAAAGCTAAATACAGGTTTATTAGGTACAATAAATTGTATAAGATAATAATATTTGCTTATGTTACATTCCAATGGTATGTTAATAAATTATACCTTATTTCATTGAGAAAATACGCAGTATGAAAACTACATAATGCGAAAACTCCTTTACTGTGGATGTCACTGGTTTTCCGCATTAGCTGTTTATATGAAGTCGGTCGTCCTCAAACGACTTGAACGGCTTTTATCTGTAGAGGCTTAAATGTAGCAACAAATTAGCTCTTCTTACATCGACTACCATTGCGCATCAGAAGAATACTCAGGTCTTCCACATTTTGTGACTCTACCAACAACCTCTCCAAATGAGTTTCGGCTCGCCGCATATTTTGATTTCCCCCATGCCGCACAGACACTAGATATTTACAAACATCCATGCCTTCTCCGGGATTCGAACCCGGACCTTTCAATACGGCAGTCTGAGTCAGTAATTTCGTTCCAGGTTGGGCGGCATGAGTGCAGTTTGTCCCTTATTCCTTAACATTAACATAAAACATAGTTATTTATTTCTTACTTCCGAGTGTAGTATTTGAATTACTAATCTTTCATATAAATTGCCTTTTATTTATCAAACTCCTTAGGTCGTTTATATGCTAGCCACTTTATTTCCCAAGCTAAACTTTAAATGATTAGCAGTCTTAACAATAATAATAATTATAAATAAAAGAAAAAAGAAAATCTCAGAGCTTTCAGATTTTATATTACGCTAAAAAGGGCGTTTTTTTAACGTTTTGTGTGTTATCTTTAAACAAACAAGAAAAACAACATATCTTTAGAATTTCCTATGCACAGTCTCACACGCTAGAAATAAAAACGTGTTATTCCGTACAGTGTCGCCACTGCTCGCTTTGAAATCATTGAGTTTGTTAATCAAAACTTCTGAAAGTTTTACAAAATATCAAACAGATAATAAAGTAAGTGAAACGGATAGTAAAATAAATTTAAAATTCCGGTTTCCAGGTGCCCATGCTCGGGTGGAGGACTATTTTATTCAAAATTGGATGGTTCCAGGTCCAAAATTGGATGGCGATAATATTTGGTATCAATTGTTCGAAAAGTGAATCAACGCAGAAAGTGGAACGACGCAAAAAGCCGTTTTTAGACAAACAGCCCTTTGGGTCTAACGCCCCTTTGGACTAATAAAAGAAATTATGTCATATACGAAACCTCGTTGTATGGAAAATATACTAAATTTAAGATTTTTATAGTTTGAACTCTCGTAAGAAAATTTCCTACTATTTTTTTGGAAGAGCAAGTTTTTATTATAATTTTAATTAATCGCGTTATCTGCTAAACTCATTTTCTCGTTTGCAATTATTTCATCACTCCAGAAATTTTAAAGAGTTTTAAGATGCTTTTCCCATTACCTTGTACCAAAAATTCACTTTTATCTATTACAAATCGTTGTAAATCTATATCAGTTTCACTCCTTTGCTGTAATTAACACAAGTAATAAAACTTTAAAATAAAATAAAAAAAGTAAAAAAAAGGAACTTTCCAGGTTTTATATTAGGCCCAAAGGTTCTTTTTTTAACATTTTGTGTGTCACCTTTATTTATTAAATATCACGTTCTTCGCACTTAAACCATAAAATAAAATTCAGTTCAAAAGCAATATCGCAAAATAATTTGAAAAGGGCATATCTTTAAAATTTCCGATACGCAGTCTTGCACGCTAGAGATAAAAATGTGTTTTTACCCCATACAGTATTGCCATCGCTGGCTTTGAAATCGATGAGTTTCTTAATCAAAAAAACCATAAATGCTTTACGAAATAGATAATAAAACATTCCAAATGCCAATATTCGTGTAGAGAAATTTGTTACTCAAAAATTTATGGTTCTACGTACCGTTGTTTTATCAAAATGCGAGAAACGAACATACATTTATGCAGATTCTTCATTATTTAATTTCTTTGAAAATCACACAGGAAGGTAATATTTGGTGGCAATAATTTGAAAAGTGAAACGCCACTAAATACCAAAACGGGGATAATAAAACTCCAAACAAATCTCAGATAACTCCATATAAATAAAACTCCAAATAGTAAAATTTAAATGCGGTCTTTTAAATTGAAGCTTTTTAAGCGCAAATTTTTATTTGAAGCTCTGCAACAACCAGGCGTAAGTTTCCATTTCCTTATAGCCTCTATTCGCATTGTATGTGGCTTGTTATCGCATAGATAAAACGGACTTGAGCAATCGAAAACGATTTGAGAAGGAATGCTGTAAGGGGATAAAATTATCATTGGGCCTTATCTTTATTAACCAAACGAACTGAGTGGCAACTTGAGAAAGTAAACCTACTCTCGCCATCTATGAGTAGAAACCCCTAGTTTCATTAAACACTAGTGTTTCTGTGTCTGTACGGTTATATCACATGATTTCCATTCATAATTGTTATGCCTTAACTCTGTATGCCTTAACTGTAGTTAATTGACATCAGGGGGAAAATATTATAAATACCACTTTTTTAATTTCAGATTTTCTGAAAAATATATAAACCTTGTACATAGAGTCAAAAAATGTATATCGCGTGGTTATAGCCTCAGGTTATAGGGCGCTGTAATTTGATCCCGGGGGTAAATCTAAATTACAGCACTCTATGACCGACTATACACTGAAACTGGAGGCTATGATAACGAGATATAGTTTTACGAAATAAATAAATAAGTTTTTAATTTACCAGACTTTGTGATTTTTACTAATATTTGTTATCTTATTTAACTAACTAAAAATATTTAACAGGTGCTTGTTTTTTACGTCTGTACACCTTGCACCAAAAAAAGAAAATGCAACAGTTCTATGTCTCCTGCTCTACTGGACCGATTTTCGAAATGCAACTTGTGTTTTCCATGTCTCGAAGCGTAACCTAGGATATATATTAGATTTAAATCTACAATTGTTCTAACATAGGTATCTTGACACAAAATCGAACTTTTTCTGAAGTAACATACCATTTGTTTTCCATATTTCAAATCTACGACTCAAATTATGCAAAAGTGCCGAGTATTTTAAAAATAGCAAGGGTAGTTTTTAAAAATTTGGTTCTCAAAATATTAGCTCCTCCATGTTAATTGGATTTGGTATATATTTATTAATATCTTTTTTTTCATTAAACTTATTTGATTCTTCCTTTCATATTTCGAAATTTAGGTTCATTCCAAATAAAATTCGCCCATTTTTATGATTCATTTTTAAAATTTGTATTTTTAAATAAAAATTATAAATTTTTCGGAAAAGTCTTATTAAATTTTTAACGTCGTCTTAAAGTAGATGCATTTCTAAGCATATCTGCAAAAAAAAAAAGAGTTTGTTATTGAAAAGTTCCTAAGAAATACGTAAATTTTCGTATGGGCGCGTTTTGAAATGACCCAAGTTTTACTTCAGTTTAGACCCAAGTGCGGTCATTATTTTCTTTTATCCCTTCCGAGTTGGGAAGTGGTTGTAAATAGTGATTTAATAAAAGGGTGATTTTAAACCCTCCTTAGGTGCCATTATTCTACCACTTAACCACAGTTATTCTACCACAGAACATAGCTGCATTCAGCTCCCTGTTCGAGATCAGGACTTTGATATTTTACGAATATGTTCGCCAAAAGTATGCACAGAACACTCAGTCCTGACAAAGGTTCCAAAAGAATGATCTCACTGCATTCATATTAAAATGTTTCTATACGTTTACTTTTCAGATGTACATGAAACTTATTAAAATTTCCTTTGGCTTGCCCGCTAGTATGTGCTAAATTGTGAAAAATTGAAACATATTATTAATCGCTAATTAAAAATTTACATCAATTTAATTTTTATCGAAGGAATAGTGTAATTTCTAAAGTATATTTTTAGCGTCACATTTTATGTGCACGACTACTGAATGCTAATACAGGATCAAAGATTTGTTACATTTTTCAAGACGAAAAGCATCATAATTTGTTAAGCAGCTAAATATTGTATTAAGAATACTGTAGCAAAAATTAATTTTTTTCCTTTACTTTCATTTATTAAAAACTGCAGGGGGAAAATAATTTTATTCCAGTGTGTTTACAGATACTTTTATTATTTTTATATACACAAAATATATTTATATCTCTTTTCAGATATAGTACACAGAGTTTTTATAGACGTTTTTAATTGAATTATTTGCTGTTCAAATCATTTGAATTGCAGTTGGTGTTTTTTATAGACTTCAACGAAACATTTTCTTAATTCCACAAGCAGCGAATTTTTATTATTCAGCTTCGACAGCTATAATAGGCGTAATAAATTCGATAGTTTTTCCTTTCCCCCCCTTTTTTCCCTATTTACGACTAGCTTTCTCTTATGTAATTAGGAAATTAATTTTTTCCTTTTGTCTGTATCATTTCTTCCCGTTCGCAGTTAATTCCTGCCAAACTAGAGAAAAGTTTGTTAAATGCACGCCCTGAGATCTACTGCCGAGAAATTAAGCGTAATCCAATTACTTTAAAGGCAAAACAAATAATCGTACCTTAATTAACGTTGATAATGAGCATGAAGTTTGAATAATCATCTGCCTTTAATAAATGAGCTTTTTGAACTGGTATTTTTTCCTCTAACACCCTAACTCTCTCATTTTTTCCAAGATAAATGTTATATCAGACATCAGAGGGAAAGGAGGGGAAGCCAGACCCCTCCCTTCTTTCGAACAACAATGTTATTTTTTTAGTATTATTGAATTCTAGTTCCGTGAATTCCCTGAAATAGTCGTACGTTATTAATCACGTTTCACGCAGAATATTCAAATTCTTCTCAAATCCCAAACAACGTCGAATTTTTTAATTATAACCTTTTCTCTGTTTTTCATGCTTAAGCTAGATGGTATTTTTTTCCCTAGCGTAACAGAATTAACAAATTATAAAGCTCACCGTTTCATAATTAATGTAACTGAAAGCTATGTTTTTTGCGTCTCTAATACTATTGTACTTGTAAACTTTTTAATTTAATTTCAGTTTGAAACTCGCAGGGTTCTCGGAAGTAATTGATTAGCTCCGAATAACTACAGCTTAGCATGCTGTAAACCAAGCGTAAACAATTAATTTTACGATCCTCGTCTTTTGCGGCGATTAAAATTTGAGAAACACGCACGTGCGTTTTGAAGCTAATCCCATAACAAGCTCACTGATATCACTGAGAGCTTAAAAAAATTTGTCATTATATAGGATAAATTTCCTTGTAGTCTTCAAATCTCTTGTAAGGTGTTATTGTTTTTAGTTTGTAAAAAAATTCGTGAAGAGTAAGTTACTTCTTACCGAAATAATAACCCTAAAAGTGGAGGTATTGCTCAAATTGTTGATTTATCTTCCAAAATTATATGTAGTGGTTTATTAGTATAACATTCGGGAAAAATATTGTTACGGATTTTGTATTTATTTAGTTAGTTATTTAGAAATGTAATTAAATTGTTTTATTTTCCCGTGCAATGCAGCGCGGGACATAATTTAAGAGACACTACGCCGAAAAAGTAAAAATACAACATCGTGTGTATTTAATATTTAATAAATAGCAATCTCGTAATTGTACTGTTTTGCTATCCAGAAAAATAAAGAAAATGGATTTTACGAGAATATTCTCGTGCGTGATTAAAAAGCTTATAAAAGCCGGATTAAAATTGTCAGGACTGATTGTTCTGTGCATACGTTTGGCGAACATGGTCGTGATAGTGTTAAAGTCCCGATCTCGAACAGGGAGCTGAATGCAGCTATGTTCTGTGGTAGAACAACTGTGCTTAAATGGTAGAATAACTGCACGTAAGAGGGGGTTTAAAATGACCCTTTTATTAAACCACTATTTACAGCCCCTTCCCAACTCGGAAGGGACAACAGAAAATAATGACCGCACTTGGGTCTAAACTGAACAGTCAAATATTTTAAAATAAAGCTAAGTAGAAAATTAAGAAGTCGTTGCTCTCAGAGCTATAAACGCGAAGTTGGCCTCTGTGCTAAACGATCAATGGTGCGTAGCAAGATTTGGCTAATACTAACGCACTTAGACTACTTCGATAAGTATTAGAATAACAGCGCTAAGGCTTCAAATTTAAATACTAGCTGGTCAGGCGAACGTCGAACAGAGCCGCAGTGACCCGAGACTAAAAGTTCTGTCACCCTGAGAAGTTCCTCGCTAACCTTTTAAGTACAAAAACTTGGCTCCACCTCAAGTTAGCATAAAGCTGAAACGCGCGCTCATTCTAACGGGAAGTTGAAATAAGAGCTCACAGGAAAGAGAAATTAACATAAAACTTTGATAGTTTAAACTAAAATCTTACAAAATCATCTCAGCTCAATAGTAGTTGTTGTTTTAAACGAACTGATAAATCAATAACACCACTGATTGCTGTTATTGATTGTAGCGAATTCGCTGTGAGATCGAATTAACTTTCTCTGTATTTTGAATTGAGTTGTATTCAACGTTTCAGTAGTTCAAAATATAACTGCTGTGAGATACTGTGATATTGTACGAATATCTCTGAGGAAACATTTCAGTATTTTGTTTTATTACTTGTGAAAAGAATAAATTTTATTAACTTTTATCGACTTGCGCATTCAATCCATTACGAACCCGTACGCACGCAATAATATGATCTTCTAAATCTTCTTTAAACAGCTGACAAACTTTTAAACAAATGGCAAAAAAGAACATGTATCTTTTTTTTAGTAATTAAAACGCGCAGGAAAAACGTTTCTGAGCAATTAGTTGTTCCTAATCATTTTTACATGATATAATTTCTTTAAAAATATTTGGATATATTTCGGTGGTAATAATTGAAAATTTCTAACGCAATATATTAGCATCATTGCTATTTATGGCGTTAGAAATTCTTAATTATTGCCTCTGAAAGATACCCAAATAAGTTTTAAAAAGTTATCGCTTAAAAATTAGGAACTACTCTTATATCAGTCCCCGGTTGGCGAAAAATTTCTCGCCAAACATTTTTTGGCGAGAAACTACACGACACGCCATTACTGTCTAAATTTTTTGTTTACATTTCGGACTTTAAGCCTAAAATGTCTGCAAAAACGCGGTTTTCACATGTGCAAAAACCACATTTTTACACACAATTTACGCTATAAGTCCGAAATAAGAACAAAAAATTTACATAGTAAAGTGTGAAGTTTCTCACCAAAAATGTTTGACGAGAAACCATGTACACAGCGATCTGTTTTAACTTTAAAAAACATCAGAGAATTGCAGAATTAGTGGCACTGCACTGAAGTAATCGCATAGCTCTGACCTCGCTAAAATAAACTAAAATAACAATACATTTCCACAAAAATATACTTCTACCAGCACACCAGTGAACAAATCATTCATTATTAATAACATAATTCCCTTAAAAACCATGTACACAGCGATCTGTTTTAGCTTTAAAAAACATCAGAGAATTGCAGAATTCATGGCACCGCGCAGAATTCGTGGCACTAAGCAGAAATCATGACATTCTTCAAACCTCGCTAAAATAAGCTAAAATAATAACAATAAATTTTAAAAATATATATATACTGTAAGCATAAACACAAACCGTGAAGAAATAATTCATTAATAACACAATCATCTTAAATACAATATTCATTAAATACATTACAAAATGCATTAACATTCCCTGAAACACACGAGAAAAAACATAGCTTCACTTACCATTCAAAATTCTTTCGGACTTATGACACGTCATGCTCGGCTTCAAAAACCCTCACCAAAAATGTTTGATGAGAAACCATCTAGAAAGCAACTGGCTTTAAAAAAAAATCACACAATTGAAAAATCCTAGGCCTTAACGCAACCTACGCTTTCCCCAAACATCGAAACTCCAAACGCAGAACAAAACCACGGCACCCACTCAATTTTTAACGTCAAAAAGGTTGCTATACCAAAAACCTCCCGCCAAAAACCAGCACAGAACACATATCGCCACATTTGGCGACCACATATATCCGGGGAGCAACCGGGGACTTATATCAGAGTAGAGCCAAAAATTATTAACATGTAACATACTTTTATCGTTATTTATTACTATACAGTATGAATCTGAACGAGTGGGTAAAACTTTAGGTGGTGATAGAAGGCAGCTACACGAGAATTCGTCGCAGAATGTATGGTCGGAAACCAAACGCTGAGAAGTTAAAAAATAGTTTCCTACTATCAAATTTAAAAATTAATCCAAGAATGAGAAGAGATAGATACTTTGGAGAAATTGCTCAAAAGATCTTCCGCCAGCTGTAATTCAGGCTTCACACCTGCGGGTTAGGTATTGAGGCACATTTGCGAAGACACCAGGCATTTCTCGAATATCTCCGACAACAACGCGGATCCTGGCGACTACATCAATATTGATTTCCGTGAGGCCCACGTAGATTAAGCTTTTCATATAGCCCCACAGGAAGAAGTCCAAACATGAGAGATCCGGTGACCTTGGTGGGCAAGCTGTGGAACCACCTTGATCAATCCAGCGCCCTGGAAACTTCGTGTTTCGTACAACCAGCAATCCTCTCGTAATCCACCGTAGAAAATGCCGTTGGGTGCGCAGACCGACCCTTTTTATATCATTTATTTACAATGCCACCTAGAGGCTCGCCTTTAGCGTTTCGACCATATATTCTATGACGAATGCAGCTACCTTCTATCACCCCCTAAAGCTTTGCTCACTTGTTCAGATACACACCGTATGTTAGGTTGTAGGGACTTCTATTTATTTTCAATAACTAGTTAAATTTAATTTTGAAGTTCTTTCCTATAAGCCTTCATTCCCCTAATTGTCAGTGCCAGAATATTTAAATTTGGCAGCGTGCGTAAAGGAATGCAAATTCTACCAGTGGGAGAAAAAGCTTAAATGTCAAGTTCTAGAAGGGAAAGTTAGAGAGTCTGGGAAAACGCTGTGCTTCCTGTAGCCACTTGTGGGGTTTTACTTATTTAATTCAGGGTTCAATCCTTGAACACAACAACACTAATAAGCGAATAATCGCTTAAGTGTGTTAACAGAGACGTAAGGCTTAAGAAGGGTTAACTACCCTTTATTTCTCAGAATAAATATGATACAACCAGCACCTAACTCGGAGTGTACAGCAAAGCCTCCACTTGGGTTTGAACTTAATGTAAAATTAAACTTAACCAACCTTAACTAAATCTAACTGAAAGCTATAGCCGAAGCTATCAAGATTCTACGTAGTTGGCCCTTAAATCTTAATTAAGTCTGCGAAGCCAAACAAGGGCCTTAAGCAGGGCCGAGCATAGCAATAGCTTAGAGAGACTTAGCCAAGAGGCAAACGCGAGCTAGTCAGGAACTCGGGCTCTCTCTCGAAATCGGTGAAACATCGACTTAAATACTACTCTTTACGCATTTGCATCAACCGCGTTTCTGCAGTAACATTCTGGCAGGAAATCGTAAGCTGAAACTAGAAAGACAGGAAAGATGCCTGAACTTAAAATAACTGTTATTAAAATCAGGATAAACCTTACATAAAAATAAATAATGATAATATTTTGACACGAAACTACATTTAGAATTTTCGAATATGTTTCGAATAATATAGTTAAAAAATAGTAGGTTTAGCATAGTGTTTAAATGTTATGCTGAAGTCTTAAGAATGAAACTACCTCCAAAAGTCTAAGTAAGTTTGTAGGGTTTTAAGATGACTGTTGATTTTAAAGAACCAAACTATGCTAGCTTGAAGGGGCAGACGGTATTGTTCTGGCAAAGAAGCTTGAGAGCTCTGCTTCATGACAGTAGTCAGAATCTCATTGCCTGCATGGCAGTAGCTTCCAGAAAAGTCCAAGACATGCCCAGAATCGTCTAGAATGTTCGAAATTCAATGCATCGGGGTGATGAGATCTGCATTGCAGGTGGCAGAAGACACCTAGACCAGCTCCTTTGACTTCTGTAACTTTTGCGAATGTATATCTGTTATTAAAACGCGTGTTCACTTACGGGATTCCCCTTCATTTATACTGTTTTCTGTGTACACTATCCCACCATCATATATCATTTGCAATCTTACATTGTAAACATTATATAATTCAGATAATATTGCTGCGCCGTATCGCTGTTCTACAGAGGCTGTTCGCACATTTTTTAGACGATGTATATTGTATTCGCAAAACTAAATTCCATATAATTCTTGTGTTTTAAATGTTCTATTTGACATCCCGTATTCTGAAATATCTTTCGACACCGCAATTTCCAGGATAATAATGCTTTTTGAAGAGTCAGAAGAGGTATTCTATCCCATTCCTCCCGAACAGCTTTCCAGAGACCCGTTAGGGTTTTGGGACAACGTTTGGATAATGCAGTTTTTAAAAGTCCGAAAGCACAAAAATCCATAGGTGACACATCGGGAGATTGAGTAGGGATATCGGTGAAGGGTATGGCCTCGATACCAGTTTTTTGTTCCATTTCTTTTAGGAAATTTACAGTGGATTTTGATGTGTGAATGCTAGCTTTGTCCCGATGGAGTCTCACAGATGGATGGCACCGTGGATAAAGCGATGGTATTTCATTCAGAAAAATTGGCCATAAAATATGTTTCTGATAGTATTTGGAGTTAATCTTGACATTTTTTTTCACTCTCTTTATTTTTAACTTGCCATTATAAGAAAAACCAGCAGCAATCACGAATCCCTTAGAAAAACTTTTTTTCGATTCTTTGAACCATGTACTTAAAATTTTTTCTTCCCTTTTATGATAATAAGTGGCTCTTTTTTTGTCACAATCACTTAAATACACCCATGCTTCATCTATTGTGACAATTGTTTTCCATTTTTCTTTGGATAAGTGTTTCTCAGTTGTGCAGCGTGTCCTGCGTGGAACGATATGCTTTGGAAGAAGACGATGCACATTGCGTTTTTTCGCTTTCTTAAGCTGTAAATCGACGTTTATGATTTTGTCTACAGTGGACACCGAGCTTTTTAATGATTTTGCAACTGTCCTTTGACTAGGGGGATTTTCTTTTAACATTAAACAACGTACCTTTGCAATAGTCGAAGATGTCCGTTTTTTCTTCGGATACTTGTTTGGAATTTTTGTCCCACTTCAGGCTCCAATTTGACGTTTTTTTTTCCTTTCTTGTGGATGATATTACCTATCGACGCTTTAGATATCACAAAACCATGACTCTCACATCGTTTTCGGATAACGGAGTATGCATATTTCTCTTCGGAAAGAGCGTCAATGTAGCCTTCGAAACCCTGCTGTGCTAAATTCGCCATTTTGAATGAAAACAAAATTTTGAAGCCACAGACGATAGTTTTGACTTTTAGAAACATAGTACAATTGCAATTACTTCTTTTGCAGCAAACGAGTTTTTATTACCGCTTACCAAAATCGTCTAAAAAATGTGCGAACAGCCACTGTATATAACATGGATGCGCCGTATGGGCTCGTATGAGTTTGAAACCTTATTATTAAGACACTTATATATTCTTATCAAAGCAAGATTTTTCTGTTGGTTGAAAAGCGAAACTAAATTTCGAGAAACTTTTCCACATCTATTAAACTTTTTTTTTAAGCAGCGATTAAATTGCTTATCTATGATAAATTTAGGTTTATTAATTTAAAATCTTAGTTCTTTGTTATTTTGAAATTGGAATCGGGGCTGTTCGAAAAAAAAATTAGATGTACTCTATTCATTATCTTATCTAAAATTTCAATTAAACTTATTAAGTTTATATCCAGTTTTAATGATGCGTATGAAATAATGGTTAATTAATTTGACAGCTTTAATGGAAGACTACAGTGCAAATGTTCGAGATAACTCCAAATAATCCTAGATAAAATTATTGTAATTGAATTAACGGCATCATACATGCATTAAATGCATCATAAATTTATGTTTTAAATGGAATTAGGGAATAATTATTTAACAGAGACGTTAATGCTTTAATATCTTCTCTTCCAGCAACTGCGAATGCTTAAAATTGGAGCTCTTGAGACTGATCTCGAGCAGAGAGGCCGGCAAGCTACATGGGTGTTTTCACTGTCTTTTTTATGCGAAATGTTAACATCAGTCACATTTTTCTAGAAAGTTTCCGAAGGAATATTCGATTGCTTTCATTAATTTACAACCTAATGTATCGTTTTCTTATAGATTTTTTTAAAGCTGAAATTTCAAACTTACGTTAGTAGTTCGAACTTTCTGACCGGCCAGACCGTATATATACCACTTAAATTATGTTTCTGATATCGGTAGAAACGTATACATACGTGCATCTTGAAATCAATTCGGGCAATGCATTAAAAGTACATGTATCCAGTTATAAAGTTTGGCACTATGAGCGTTTGGCATCAAAATCAAAAATATATCTCTTTCTCATATCATTTTCGGAAATTAAGGCTTTGGTGGTGAAATCCCGTGCCCAGTCAGAGGGTTAAATTATTTACTATAACAAAGCATTCTAGAGTTAAGATTTCTTAGTGGAAGGCTTTATAAACCAGTGGATTGGATTTATTAATTAACGCGCATTAGTAAAATCTGCCTATTAAAGATGAGACATGTTTCCGTGGAGGACTTTCTAAGGAAACAGACCAAAATTTTTGCTACTTGGGGGTGAAGAGAGGCATCTTAAAATATACTGCTTTACAATCGGGTTTCCTCGAACTTTATCACTCAGCCATGTTTGATTTGTTAATTTTCTGACTGAGTAAATTTCTTTTAATAGCATATCATGATAATTGGAAAAGAATGTACGATTAAGCAAGTTGCCGTAGACACACGGTATGACTATAAAATGAAATAAGGGAGAAGTTTAGACTACGACAGTTTTGGACACATAAGCAAATTTTATCAAATGGCATTCGAAACTTACGTTTTAAAACTGCGGAATTTTGCACCGCTTAATTTTCTGCCGAGTTGTTTTAGAACTGCGATGTTTCTCATTGCTTTTTTCCTCCCACCATGATTTGTACAACGACGTTTTCCCTTTACGTTGTTTTCTCCACCACACTTTCATCCGCGATGTTTTCGACAGATATCCTTTTTGTCGGTCCCAACAATTGCGTAATTTCGGGATATTAAGTGTAATTGTATATGATATTTTAAGGATTTGAAGTTTGTTATGGTTTGTGTGATTAAGTCAAAGTCTCGAGAGCTATCTGCCTAAAGAGAGGGATGCCTTTGGGGAGGACTGAGGAAAACTGGTTCGTATGCACGTTACGCAAGGGCAAAACCACAAAAATGGGTATGCAGCCAGCCCGTTCGTGTCATTCGAACCTCGGACCGAACTACCAGTGTTCGACGACATTACCTCTCGGCTGCTGGTAAGCCAATAAATAGAGAGAGAAATAACTAAGTGCGCTGTTCTTCTTGCTTATGACCTTCTGGCTTGCATCCTTCCAGCTCGTTGGAATTGAGCAGTGACATTTTATTAACCTGTTATTTGAGCCTTCCATTACCCAAAGTAACTCTGTTTCAAAGTAACCTAGTTTTCTGTTTCCTTCTATATTTGACAACAGCAGATGAGAAAGGTATACGATTTTGAAATTTTTCTGGTAACATATAATTTATTTGGCTAGAAATTAGTCTTTTATTTTATTGGAATTCCCAATAATAACTTACTGATCTTCAATTAAATTATAAGGTATTTTCTCTCTCCTTTCTGCATGCCTTTGTGGTGTAACGGTAGCACACTTGGCGCTTATTCGAGAGGGCAGGTTCGAGTCCCGGTGAGGGCATTGCACATTTTTCGTGTCTCCTGCTTCAAACTAACCTAGTGAGTCTATAGTTGCGCCCGAACTCAAAAAACTAAACGACGGTGGATGATGATTCTTCACCACCAGGATTTGGCGATTGGGTCCTCTGATCCCCAGTCACCATTTAAAAGGAGAAGCATATAAGGTATTTTTCCCTCCTTCTGGCATGCCTTCGTGGTGCAACAATTAACACACTCGGCGCGTGTTCGAGAGGTTGCTCATTTTCACATTGCTCATGTTTCACGTCTCCAGCATAAAAAAGAAGTAATGACTATGCAAAATACCAAAAATTAAGGAAAGGTTGAAGTAGCTTAAAGCATCAAATGCTCCAAACTGGTTCACGCCTTTCACAATACCAAGTTTTGAATTAAATTAGTAACTAAATTCAGACCCCTGAAATGAAACAAAACAATCACAAAATTAACTACCTTGAAAGTTTTACAAAAGGGGTTTAGACGTATAGTACACTCAAAGGTAGGCAGAAAAAAGGGATAGTTCTATATCTCTCGTTCTACTGGGACGATTGACGAAATTTAATTTGTTGTTTTTCATTTTTTGAAATTTAATGTGTGTTTCATTTTTTTATTTGTCTCTAGAGCGCGATTTAGGATATACATTAGATTTATATATAACAATTCTTTGGGCATAGGTATTTTGACACAAACTTTGACTTTTCTAAAATGACGCGTGTTTTTTTTTTTTGTTTTTTTTATATAATTATACTATTATACTATATAATTATACTATATTGATGTATAATATTTCGTAAAATTTGGTGAAAAATTTAGCAAGAAATTTAAAAATTTATCTTTGTCCACGTTTTTTTAATTTACGCCGAAAATCTTGGCGAAATTCCTAATTTATGTTGACCTATTTCACTTTCCC
>KK122214.1:360692-393073 GCA_000611955.2 Stegodyphus mimosarum
AGCGTCGTGCATTTTTTCAACTAATTGTATACAAATTTACATATGTACTCGGAAATTCTGAATAAAGGAACTCTATTTTTTTGCAGCTATGCCTAGAAATATATTTACTTTAAGGTGATGGTACGAATTTTATAGGGTATAACTCAAAACGTTTTCCGAAAAAATTATAAAAAATTTCTAAAAAAGTACAAATTTTTAAAATAAATGTATACCAAATTCGATTAACTATGACGAGCTAAACTCTGACAGGTAATTTTTTAAAAAGTACTCCTGCGACTTTTACAAAACTTTGCACTTTGGCGGAACTTGAGTATTAGAATCGAAACATAGAAAAAATCGGTATGTCATATCTGAAAAAGTCCGTTTTAATGTCAAAATACCTATGTTAGAGGAATGCTATAAGTACATGTCGCAAGTCCTGCTTTTGTGGCATAATAAATGCAAATTAAATTCCGTCAATCGACCCAGTAGAACTGGAGATATATATATCCCCCACTTTTTTTTGCACAGTGTACTTGCACATGATTCAGCCACAACTAAGTGCAGTTTCCGTCACTTAATTTTATGCTAAAAATATTGTTGACGTTATAGAGACATTAGGATGTTTTTGATACGGGAGCGTGAAAAATGTAAAATGCCTTCTCCGAGTCTGAACTTGGATCCCGCGAATATGCGCCGCGCCGAGTGTGCTAACCGTTCCACCACGAAGACATGCAGAAAGGAGGAAGAAAATACCTTATACACTCACCCTTTTTCAAAGGGCGACTGGGATGGATTACGGAACCCAGTCGCCAGATCCTGGTGGTGAAAAATCCTCATCCACCGCCATTTTTAGTTCGGGCGCCACTGTAGAGATATCAGGAGTTTTTTGGTACAGGAGGTTTGGAAAATGTGCAATCCCCTCGTGGGGTTTTAAAGCTAGACCTCTCGAATACGCGTCGAGTGTGCTAACCGTTACACCACGAAGGCATACAGAAAGAAAGGAGAAAATACTTCATAACGTCAACTAAAGCATCCCTGCATTTAATTCGCATTTGCATAGAGGAAATGTAGAATAGACAGATGAGTAAAATATTTTTGTGTAATAATTTGATTCAAAACTATTTGAGCTGTCTAGTTTTAAACACACGCTGCATTATTATAGAAACTCGAAATTCTTAATAAGGATTTGGTGTGTTTTACCTAAGTTATACAACTTGAATATAACTCTATCTGCATATTTCATTCCTTCCCTTAAATTAATGAATCCTTAAAGGAATTTATTGAACTGAAAATGTAAGAGTGATTTCTACTTCATTAATACTCCTCGCCAAAATTGTGAAAATCTCTCTATCACTATGCATTTAATATAGATATGCAGACAAAGTTATTTTCAAAATATGATAAATAGTTTAAGTTGTAATATCGCCCGGAATAAATTCTTGAAAAGGAATTTCGAAACTTTGGGCAAAACGGTAATCAGCGACATTTCCTGGATACTCCTTCGATGAGCCACAAATAGAATAACAGACTGGAAAATCAGTTAAAAGCGAATACGTAGGAAGATTTCTGAGACTATAATATCTCTTTCAGAAGCTCTGCTCCCTTAAATAAGATTACGTGTTGTGCGAAATCGCGCTGAGAATTGAAATTTGGGCATATCTGCAAGAGATATGCTACGAAGACCTCACGATTTCGAAAAGCGGGATTTATCTCCACGATTTCGATGCAAGTCTATTACTAAAAATGAAAAGAGTCGTTTTCTCACTTCAGCAAACTCGTTTAATTGTGAAGCAGGAGGTTTTATTTCGCACCGTTCAGTAAGCGATTTTGGATGCTTGATTAAAATACCTTTACACTTAGTTCAGACAAGAGCTTGACTTTTAGTTCAGATTAAAGCAAACGTCATAAAAAATTGATTAATTAAGTTACTGTTTGCGATAAATGTCGAAATGCAGTTAGACAAAGCAACAAATGCTGTAGATTAAAAACAAATTCCTTGTACGACACAGAGGAAGTATTCTAATCCCGAAAAATTTCGGATATAACATTTCAACGAAAATATCCGTTCCAACTGCTCTCGAAACCATTTGAACGCTGTTGTTGCGTGACATCTGTACGTGCAGGCAGAATAAAGGACTGGTTTTGCCAAAAAGGATTGTAGAGACATTAGGTATTTTTTTGGAACAAGAGAGATGAAAAATATGCAATGCCTTCGCCGGGGATCGAACCACGGACCTCTGAAATACCGGTTCAGTGTGCTGACCATTACCCCACGAAGGCACGCTGAGAATGTGGGAGATATGCCTTATATACTCCCCTTTTTAAAGGGCGACTAGGGTTTTAGGGGACCTAGTCGCCAAATCCTGGGTGAGGAGAGTCATCCACAACCATTTTAGTTCAGGCGCCAGTGTAGAGACATTAGGTTATTTAGAAGCAGGAGATAAGAACAATGAGCAACGCATTCGCCGGGAATCGAACCACGGACCTCTCGGTTACGCGTCGAGCATGCAGACCACTACACCACGAAGGCATGCGAAGAAGCCGGGAGAAATACCTTATAGGATTACAAAATGGATTCAGGAGAGATTTGTTTCTTGACGTCTGTACGTACGAACGTACGTATGTATTATTTATCTCAAGAACGAGTAGCCGCTGAACATTGAAATTTTACATATGAGACTGCTATAACATGTCATTGTGCACCACCCTTTTTCGCTGCAATCGGCTGCACTAATTGTGTGTAAATATATATATATATATGTTACTGTGAAAGGCCGAAATTGGAGAATGTCGACTTTTACCGCAGAATGTCAACATTCACCAAATCCGTCGGTGAAAGATCGAATATAACATTGCATTCTTGTACATTCGGACTCTCACCAGTGTATGTGGACAATCACAGATATGCTCTGGTGTAGGTCGAAAAGACAGGAGTACACAAAGAGGCGAGTGGCTGTTTCCCATAAATGCAGTTGCAAAAGCGAGGGCCTCTTTGGGCAATTCAAAGTCTCATAATAGTTTAAGTTGTTGCAATGAATCAGACTTGAATCGCATAATTTAGTAAGTTTTTTATTACTGTTATTTTATTTTCTCATTTACTACGTACTGTATAATTAAGTTTTTTAACTTCTATTATTTTCCTTCTCATTTTGAATGTATCGTGTGTTTTAAGTACTTGTGTGTTTTTTCGCGACTGAATGACGGAGAAGAAAATATAATATTCTCATGTCGACATTCACCGGTGTAAGTCAGAAATAAGAGTATTGGGAAAATATTTCGGACATACACCAAGCGACTATGTGAATGTTGATATTCACCGGTGAAAATAGACATTCTCCAGATTTCGGTGTTTCACCGTAACATATATATAACTCACATTTTTTACACATTTTTATATTACTACACAGTTAGATTAAAAAAAAACATTTTTAGTTACAGAACACCCTTTTTACATTACCTATAGTTTGCAGAATAATTTAAAATAATTTTTTTAAATGGTTCTTACATACAGCAGCTTATCACTCAACTTTACCTTTTACTAGCGGCCTCTTTTATAAATAGAAGAAACACTACTTTACATCACTTAATTTGACAGGCTGCTCCTTGTCCACACTCCAATAGAAATAATGGTAAATTAATTATTTTAATTTAAAACTTACTTTTTACTTGCCTTTATTATATTATTTTAGTATTATTTAATTTAGTTTCTAGTTTATTTTTTGTATGTTAATAGTATCTGTATCTTTCTTGTTTATATGCATATTCGTGTCGGGGAAGTTTTTTGTGGGCAAGAGTTTCTAAACTAAATTGGTTTTCTAAAAATTGGTTTTATAAAAAATATTGTTTTATATTAACTTTAATTTGTTCTTTTCTAAAAATTCCACTCGTTTGAATTACTTTTGTTAAATCACATCATTTGGTTTTACTTTTGGTTTTGAATTTTACACTCGCCTACAAAAATGACGAAACACGAATTGAATAATTGAAGAGTTAGGTTTGAGGGCAACTTCCCCTCGATAAGTCTGTCTTCTGCCAGCTCAGCAATTATTCACTTATGCATATTTATTATTTTTAGGATTTAAAAGAAATGTATTACAATTTTATATTTGTTAATGGATTTTGATACTTGCACTTGATTTACTTATGTTCTCAGAATTTAAATGATATTGTAGATTAGTTCGCAGCAATATAAATTATTTATAATTTCTTTTAAACCTATTTCTATAATTAATTTTTTACTTTAAATTGCTTTTTACGAATAGAAATTTTGTTAAATTCAAATATATATATATAATTACAAAATAATTTTAATATACTTTGAAATGTTTCATCGGCTAATTCTGGATACAGAAAAGCAAGGACTTTTATGGAAGAGAAAATTCAAATGGTTTCAATGTTTCTTTCCCATGATGAAGTGATACTGAAGTCGATTGAATTTCTATTCTATTGAGATTATTTTAAATTTAATAAATTTTTGAATTGGAGTATGATTGTTTAAAAGTTTTGGTTTTAACAATTTTTGAAAATTCATTTTTGCATTAATAGGTTTTTTGAAATTTATTAATTATGAATTTCAATGTTCGTCTTTGTGAAAAAGTAGTTCTAAATTTCTTACTTTATATAAATTATTATTCCTACTTTATATATTTACTTTATACAAAAATATTCCTACTCTGTTACCAGCCTCGGGGAGCTTAGTTTTTGTATTCTTATGTGTTGTTAAATTGTGTATGTTTTGTATGCCTTTAGTTTATCTGCATGCAATAGTTGCAGAATTATCGACTTTTCAAAAGTGACGAGTTAAGCCTAATGAGTCGCCATTTGTTTGAAACTCAGTAGAATAGTGAATTCAGTCAGTTTCTGCACCTTCAGTGTCTTTCTGCCTAGTGGTACCATAATTTTCAATTTTGTGAGCCAAAAAATATGCCGTTTTGTCCGCTGGCCGAATTGGTTGTCTTTACGTAGAAACCCTTATTTTTACCCCACTCGAGGCTCCAATTTGACGTTTTTTTCCTTTCTTGTTGATGATATTACCTATCGACACTTTAGATATCACAAAACCATGACTCTCACATCGTTTTTGGATAACGGAGTATGTGTATTTCTCTCCGGAAAGAGCGTCAATGTAGCCTTCGAACCACTGCTTCGTTAAATTCGCCATTTTGAATAAAAACAAAACTTTCAAGCCACGGACGATAATTGTGAATTTTGAAAACATAGTACAATTGCAGTTACTTCTTTTGCAGCAAACGATTTTTTATTACCGCTTACCAAAATCGTCTAAAAAATGTGCGAACAGCCTCTGTATATTAAGCTTTAAAATTAAAGAAAAGGAAAACAAGCTCTAAGTTAAAAATTCCCGTTATTTATATAGGTTTAATTATCGTAATTACAAAGAAATCGCTTTCTAGTTAATTAATAAGATTAATTAAAGAAAATTATAAATTACCTTCTATTCGTATAATCTGCAGTTTTAACATACCAGAAAATGAGAAATTCATCGAAGATTGCACAAATCAGTTGTCTCCACTAAATATTGATTAATTTGTTTTTAGGCGAAAGGGGAGTTAGCAAAGAAGAGCTATTAGTAACGAAACGGCATTTCGTTTCGAATCACTAAAAAAGCGTTGAATTTGTTTTCAAATAGTTGCCACGAAATATTATCGTCCTGTATTATATTTAAAGAATTTAAATAACGGAGAATCTGCATGAATGTATGTATGTGTCGCGCATTTTGAAAAACTACGCTACCTGGAGCTATCAAATTTTGAATTACGTAATCTTCACACGAACGCGGACATCTGGAACCCTGAATTTTGGATTTCAAATTTGTTTTATTATTTATTTCATGTTTTGTGAAACTTAAAAAAATTTTTGATTAACAAACTACACGATTTCAAAGCGAGCAATGGCAACACTGTATGAAAAAAAACATTTTTATCTCCAGCGTGCGAGACTCTGTTCCGGAAAATCTGAAGATATGCTGTTTTTAAATATTTTGTGGCATTGCTGTTGAATTGAATTTTATGTGGTTTAAGTGTCAAGAAAGTGATATTTAATAATAAAATAACACGTTGAAAACGTTAGGGACTCTCTGGGTGCAATATAAAATCTGAATGCTTTCAGATTTTTTTATTTTTTTATGAGAGGATATAAAATAAAAATTTCCAAATATTTATATATATTCAAAAAGAATCGGAACACCATATAAATGTTAGATTCCGTTATTTGTCAAATATTAATTTTTTAAAATAGAGATTGCCAAAACACGAATATTTTCGTCCTTTAGAACGCTTCTGTACTCAGAAGTATATAATTACTACCAATGATTACGAAAATAAAGGCCGAGTCTTTTAAGCCGAGTAAAAGTGTGGATACATATATACGAATTTTTCATTAAAATAATTAACGGTTTCAAAGCAAACACTTGCAAAAGTGTACGAAATAAATCATTTTTAACTCCAGCGCGCTAGACAACGTATAGGAAATTCTAATGATACGCTATTTTTTACACATTTTTAGGTTAAATGCTCTCAAAATGTGTATGTAAATGAAAAAAGTCCCTTTGGGTCTAATACAACATCTGAACGCATTCAGATTTTTTTTTTCGGGGTCTGCCCTTTATTTAAGAAGGAAAACAAATCATTTTTCGTTTTTTAATACTTGTTTGAGAGTAATTCACACGATTAAAAGTTTTTATTGGATTACAACAGAGTTTAAAAGGAATAAAGTAACGTAAACAAAAAATAAAAATAATAAAAAACAAAAATGTAAACAAAAAAAAAATCTGAAAGGTTTCAGATTTTAAATTATGCCCAAAGGGGCGTTTTTTAAACATTTTGTATGTTGCTTTTATTTATTGAATATCATGTTCTTCGCATTTAAATCATAAAATTCAGTTCAAGAACAATATCGCAAAATAATTTTAAACTAAGCCTATCTTTAGAATTTCCTACACACAGTCTAGCGCGCTGCAAATAAAAATGTTCTTTTCTGTACAACGTTGCCCTTGCCCGCTTTGAAATCCTCGAGTTTGTTCATCAAGAATTCGTTAAAGTTTTACAAAATCTGAAATCGTTCATAAAACAAATTCCAAATTTCAAATTTGGGCTTCCGGATGCCTATATTCGTAGCAGGATGACGGCATTCAAAATTGGATGGCTTTAGGTACCGTCGTTTGATCACAATGCGAGACACATATATACATTTATGCACTTTCTTCATTATTTAATTTCTTTAAATATAATACAGGGCTGCAATATTTGGTGGCAACAGTTTGAAAAGTGATACAGACTTTTAATGTTTCCGACGCAAAATCGCAAAACGAAAACAATAGTCCTTTCAGGGAAAAAAGCCCCTTTGGACTAAAAAAATCTGAAAGATTTTAAATTACGTACAAAGGGGCGTTTTCTTAAACATTTTGCGTGTTACCTTTATTAAATATTATGTTCTTCGCACTTAAACCATAAAATTCAGGTCAACAGCAACATCGCAAAAAATAATTTTATTATGAGCATAGCTTTAGAATTTCTGATGCACAGTCGCCCGCGCTGTAAAAATGTTTTTCTGTATGACGTTGCCATTGCTCGCTTTGTAATCCTCGAGTTTGTCCATCAAATATTCGTTAAAGTTTTACAAAATATGAAATGGATAAAAAAACAAATTCCAAATTTCACGTCTGGTGTTCTAGATGCCCATATTCGCAGGAGGATTACGTTATTCAAAACTGGATGGCTCTAGGTACCGTCGTTTTATCACAGTGCGAGAAACATATATACATTTATGCACATTCTTCATTATTTAATTTCTTTAAATATAATACAGGGCTGCAATATTTTGTGGCAACAGTTTGAAAAGCGAAACAACGCTTGTACTGAATCAACGCAAAATACCAAAACAAATTAAGAGTGCTTCTGGGCAAATTGCCCCTTTGGACTAACAATGCGATACCATAAATTCCTGGAAACGCTTTTGACTAAAGAATATGAAAGAAGAACACGCATTTAAAATACTCGAGTCTTGAAATTCCCTTGAGATACTAATGGAGAAGAAACGAAGGTATAAGGTTACAGATTCCATATATCTTGAGGTATCGTCCATCAAAATTTGGATGGAGTGGGCAAACGCCATGCTGTCACCATCGGTACCGAAAGTTTGTGAGCGGTGACAGATGATTTCCCTGATGCATCCCTGATTATTTTTGGATGTGGCTTCGTTTAGAAGCTCTAGATAAGAGCAAGAAGAACAATATTCAGACTTAGGCCATGGGACTAAGTTTATTCCCCTTGCCTTTCTCAAGAAAGCCCTCGCTGCACATGTTCTTTTAAACGATATTCAATATATCAAGCACATGAGAGGGTAGCTTTATATATGATTTCTATTATTTCCTCTAAAACGTTTTTAAAAAAGAATTTAATGTATCTTATAGAGAGAAATATTTTCTTTATAGTCCAAAGGGCGTTTAAGACGTCTAATCACAATAAACGGCGAATCACTTTTGAAATTGTTGCCACCAAGTATTATCACCCTGTATTATATTTAAAGAAATTAAACAATGAAGAATCTGAATAATGTAAAAACAACTGTACCTGTTGCCATCCAATTTTGAATAACGTAATTCTCTACAGAATATGGGCATCTGGAAGCCCTAATTTTGAATTTGTTTTAGTATCAATTTCATATTTTGTAAAACTTTAACGATTGATCGATTAAGAAACTCCACTGTTTCAAAGCGAGCAATGGCAACACCGTACGGAAAAAGAAAACATTTTTATCTCCAGCGCGTGAGACTGTGGTGTATAGGAAACTTTAAAGATACGCTCAATTTAAAATTATTTTGCGATATTGCTGTTGAACTGAATTTTGTGGTTTAAATGCGAAGAACGTGATATTTAAAAAATGAAGGTAAAACACAAAAAGTTAAAAAAAGTCCCTTTTGGGTGTAATGTAAAATCTGAAGGCCTTTATATTAAAAAAATTTTTTTTTCATAATATCATAATAATTGTCAATTTAAAAGTCATGCAAATCTTACCCTTAACCCTTATTTATCTTACAAACAAAAACCCGGCTTAATTAAATTTTGCTTAGCCGAAACCCAAGTTAGTTGAAATGGGAAGGTAAAGAAACACTGGTTTGTTAAGCCTAAATATCATTCAGTTTTCCACCCTATGTGGATAGTGGTTAGCCATGTTGACTGCTGTGCCGAAGGCCCAGGATTCGAATCCCAGGAAAGGCATAAATTTTTATAAATGTATAGTGTCTGTGTTGGATGGGGGCACTCTTAATATGCGGCGAATCGAAATTCCTTTCGAGAGGTTGGAGGTAGGGGAAGAGGGGGTAGGAGAACATCGTATTCGTCGCCGCCCGGCATGCTGTTCATCAAAATTGTAGCAGCAAAGTCGTTAGCAGGAGCGAAGTCGTACTGCCACCTGTATGCAGGCGCAATCTTGCTATCCTTGCCACGATGAATTTCGTTGGCTTGTTCATCGTGTTACTGTCAGACAAGTGAGATAAGTCACAACAACAGCAACAACATTAATTTTCGATTCTTATGAACGATTTAAAATTTGTGTCATTATTCGGAAATAAATACGATACTTTTTTATTTTCACGGTTCCCGTGACAAACAGCGAAATTATGTAAACCACGTGAAATCCTAACGGTCTTTTTTTCAGTTTAAGCATTTATGTAAGAAACGGTACTTTAACTTTCGACTTGCATTTGTCGAATATGATGGACAGCGTAATATTAGAATTTAAGATTATAAAAATTAAACATTGTAAAAAAAATTTTGACAATTTTTGATTTACCGAGGAGTGAGGAAGTTGTTGTATCGTTTTTAGAGGAAAAAAAATATATTACCTCCATCGAATACGCATAAATGGCACGAAATGAAATTATACGTAAACGAGAGTATGTGGAGGTGCAATGCGAAAAGTTATAAACAAAACAACAAACAAAGAAAACAGCGTTCGATACAGGTGGTTTCGTGGTTTCATTCCTAACAGCGCTGCGTTTCATCTACTGTCGGGCAGAGGAAGTAACGTCGTTTAAGAGGTTCGATAAGTAGCTTAACATGTGTCAAAATACCACGGTCTTTTTTTTTTTCTTATAACGTGTTCCACCTTTAGGCACTACACGGAAAGGGAGGGATACCCCGTGGAGGACTTTTTAAGGGAAACTAGCTCGTATCCACGTTACACATGGGGAAAACCACGAAAACGCCCATGCAGCCAGCCCGTTCGGCGGGACTCGAACCCCGGACCGAACTACCATTGTTCAGATTCTTTAACCGCTCGGCCGCTGGTGGGCCAAAATACCACGGTTGACTGAAACAATTTTCGCGAGATTTATTTCGACAACAGATAGGATGAATAAGAGAAGCTGGAAAAATAGTCGAAGTTGACTAGAGTTATTTCGCGTGGGAAAAAAAACAACACTGGCAAGGTACTTCACAGCAGGGAATATTCGGCGAGTTATGACGTGAAAGTGGCCAGTGCATAGACCTTATAAGAGATAGACTAACCCAGTGGGAGGAGCGTGCGTCCCCCACATGTCCGCAAGAAGGAGTAGGGACGATCTGGTTTACTTTAACATTGAAACCTATGGCGTTTGTACCACGTAACTGTTTTTAATTATTAAATGCGATACATTGTATATGGATGAGATTATGAAAGTCACAGTTTTTTCAAGTAAGATTTAATACATCTCATTAAAGCACCTTTTTACTGCATTTTGCGCATTATTTTCATGCATAATTCTTGTATAAACATGTTTACTTTGTAGAGACATTAGGCATTTTTGGAAGCAGGAACCATGAAAAATATGCATTGCCTTCGCCGGGGATCAAACCACGGACCTCTGAAATACCGGCTCAGTGTGCTGACCATTACACCACGAAGGCACGCTAAGAATGTGGGAGATGTACCTTATAACTTCGATAAAACGGTAAAAACGCTAAACACAAAATATATTAACTTACTTTTGTGTACAAGTAAAGTAAAATTAAACATGATTGATAGTACATGATGCTTTGTAAAATATCTGATAATATTTTTTAAAAATTTTATGAGTATTTTCAGGCAGCGGATTCTAAAATTATTATAATATTCCAAGATGATCATTTATTTGATTGTATGATCATTAATTATTAACATTACAAGATGATTATTTATTATAATAATTCATAAAATTCGGAGCATAAACTTTTCTGAGTGCAAATCAAAAAATAAAATAAAGTAAAATCTGGAAGCGCTCAGATTTTATACTGCGCCCAAAGGGACTTTTTTAACGTTTTGTGTGTTACCTTTATTTATTGAATATCATGTCCTTCGCACGTAAACCACATAAAATTCAATTCAACGGCAATATCATTAGACAACATATCTTTAGAATTTCCGCGCTGGAGATAAAAATGTTATTTTACGTACGGTATTGCCATTGCAATTCATTGAGTTTGTTAATCGAAAATTCATTAAAGTTTTACAAAATATGAAATGGATTAAACTAAATTCGAAATTCGGCCTTCCAGGTGTCTATGTTTGGGTGGAGGATTGCGTTATTCAAAATTTTATGTCTTTGGATACCGTCGTTTTTTCACAGGGCGAGAAACATACATGTATTCATGGAGATTCTTATTAATTAATTATTTATTATTTAATTTCTTTAAATATAATACAGGGGGATAATATTTGATGGCAACAATTTTCAAAGTGAAACGTACATTTATAGGGAAAGTGCGCAAAATGCCGTTTCTTGACTAATAGCCTTTCTGGGCTATCGCCTCTTTTGGGCTAATAAATTAAATTCACATTAAATAAAAAAATCTTATGCAGAACTAGAAACAAATTTAAAAAATGATCACTATAAAATATTAGCACAATTAATTATTACAGTTAAATACTATTTTAACATTAGAATAAATGCATAAAAATTATTAAGGTGTTAAAATCGCTATTATTATTGAAATAAAACTCTTTTATAGAAATTACGCTATAATATTCATGTGCAATTTTTAAAAAAGCAGCACAATTTAGAATTTTAAACAAAAACTTTCAAAAATTCATTTTTAGGTATTTTAGTATTTTTTACTTATTTACACCAATAAACGCATAAAAATTTAAGAGAAAATTGTTTGTTTGAAATTTTCTATTAGTTCAGATTTAAAATACTATTTTCTAGAAGTAGTAGTTACAAATTTTCCTTATAGCATAGAAAAAGCTAAAAAAAATATCCAGACCTGAAAGCATGTAACAGCTTTATGATTATTTGGGCGCTAATTATGTTTGATAAATATGCTAAATTTTTAAAATCAATCTCAATTTCAAAAATAAAAATACATAAAAATTCTAATTTGTGAAATGAGGAGCTACAACCAGCTTTTTCTGGACAATTATACACGCTGCAATAGCCAACCAATGTTAAGTTTCTGTAATCGTCTTTACTCCTCCGGATGTGATTAAGGGGACCAGCCGTGAGTGCGTCAGACGAAGGAGAAAAAACGTTTTAGTTGGTCTAATTCTTATAAGGTCCATGGGCTAGTGCTTTCTACTTTGGGTTCCAAATCGGGAAGAAGCACGCCGATAAGAACGACTGTAGATCACATGATGGAAAGATGGACAATCTGTTCAGATTGTTAGCGAGCTTATGAAACAGACGAGCTCGAAAACGCTGGTTACAACCATTTAACTGCGAATCACAAATTTAATTTTGTTGACCCAATAACAGATGCTCCCACCGAAAATATGGAAAAATTGTGAGGGGTCTGTTAAATGACAAAACAAAAGGCAGAGAGGTACGGTTCGACATTATCTAGAGTCGTATCTTTAGGGAATCGTATCGCAGAATTCCTTTGGAACACACAAACCTTTTGATGGTATAGTAAAAGGAATCGCGGAACACGACAGCCACAAATGTATGCGAGGGGGGATAATCTTGACGCTTTTTCATGACAGGGACCGTGAAAATGTAGTAGTACCATAGCTATATATGTATCGAAATGCACATTATAGATTAAATGCATTATAATGCAATCAAATGTTCAAGTACACTCATGTCCATAAATTAAGGATAATGCAAAATCAGGCAAAGAAAGAGTTAGAAGCAAAACAAATTTGACTTATTTGTAAAGCTTATTTATTAAACAAAAGGTAAAGAGCAAAAAAAGATGCTATGTGTTTGATATTATTAAAAAAATTAGCGATTTTTTCTACCTGGAGCCAATTACAAAAAAAACCTATTTACAAAAAACCAATATTACATGGTTGGTATGATTGTTAATACATTGTATGTCTCCCAGACGATGCAATACAGTCCGTACAACGCCTAGGCATGCTGAGTATCAAATTATCAATTTGATCTTCGGGGATATTACACCACTCAAAAAGCAATTCTCTCCGAAGTTCCGGTAGACATGTAGGAGGAGGTTGACGGGCTGCAACTCGTCGGCCAAGTATGTCCCACACGTGCTCTACTGGATTCGAGTCCGGTGAGAATGCTGGCCAGTCCATACGGGTGATATCCTCCGATTGAAGGCATTCGCTTACGATGTTTGCACGGTGAGGGCGGGCGTTGTCATCCATAAACACAAATTGTGCGCATTTAACGCCCCGAAAGAAACGTACATGTTGTTCCAGAATCACGTCCCGGTAGATTTGGCTTGTTATGGTTCCAATTTGAACACGCAGTTCAGTTCTAGAACCCAGAATAATTCCACCCCAAACGAGCACTCCTGCACCACCGTAACGGTGTCGTTCAATGATGTTTTCCTGGTGGTAACGGGTACCTGGAGCTCTCTATATGAAAGTCCGCCGAGAATCAGACTGCAAGCTAAACCTGGACTCGTCGGAAAATGTCACAGGAACCCACTGTTGCGGTGTCCACAATGCATGCTCTCTACTCCAGGCTAACCGCAGGCGACAGTGAGTTGCAGTAAGTTGAACGCATCTGACAGGTCTACAAGCCTATAGACCAATCTGCCCTAAGCGTCTGTGCACGGTCTGCCTCGAAATTGTCGTACCAGTGTCTGAAGAGAGCTGACGAGACAAGTCTGTGCTCCGCCAGCTTCTTTTGGCAGTAACTGCCAAATACCGGTCCTCATTCGGCGTTGTAACTCTGGGGCGACCTGTGCTGCAACGTCTACTCACATTACCATCATCTTGGAATCGTTGCCAAAGCCTGGAGATGACACTTTGGGAAATTTCATGTTCGTCTGATACTTTCAGTTGGGTACTCCATTCCAGACGGCCGATCATTCTATCACGTAAAAAATCATCCAAATGCCTCCTTTGTGTCCTAACTATTCGGTTATTGCACTGAAATGCTTATAAAGCGCCTGCAAACAATTTTACTTCTTTGTCTGTATTCCTTATATATCACTCTCTTACACTCTCGTCATTGTGACGTACCATCGGTGTCATCTGATTACTTCCTGAAATTTGCGTATGATTCCTGAAGATGTGTGTAGTGATTTTGCAGGTGATATATTTATTTTAGAGTTCGATTTCCGCGTGGTTCCGAATTATCCTTAATTTATGGACATGAGTGTATATTTATATTTAAAAATAGTAGACTCAGAAATTTACACCTCTGGAGATGAATTTTAAATATCCATGTTCCTTTATAAATTACATCGATTAATGTCTGTACTATACTAAACGATTTCTGGAAAAGGGATTAATTTACCAAATTAGCATTAAAGCTCTAAATAAATTATCAGAGTATATTACAATATATTTTAAATGAACTTTTGCCATTCTGTGAAACAGGACGTGGTTTTTCTATCAAAAGTGAAGTTTGAAAGTCACCAAATGATCTCATCTGGATCATGACATTAATAATTTTAATGCCTTTTTGTGGGCTGATGCGATACATTTCCTTTATGTTGTTTAAATACTTTTTTTATTCAAAAAAAATTATCGCTTACTTTGTCTTAAATATATTCACCTACAGAACGAAACTGAACAAGTGGGCAAAACTTAAAGGAGTGACAGAACGCAGCTAGAGGAGCAAATTCGTCACAGAATTTATGGTCAGAACGCAAACGGCGAGCCGCTAGGTGGCATTGTGAACAAATGGTGTGAAAAGGGTCGGTCCTCGCACCCAGCTACATTTCCTACCTTGGATTGCCGAGGGCATGGCTGGTTATACGAACCACGAAATTTCCAGGGCGCTGGATTGGTCGGGGTTGTCCCATAGCTTGGCCACCGAGATCATTGGATCTCTCGTGTTCTGATTTTTTCTTGCTGGGGCATTTGAAACCACAAACGAAGACATCCAGCGACCCAGCCATGTCCCAAGCAGCTACCCATAGAGAAATTAATAAAATCTAATAAAATTTGAGCTCCAGGAAACCAGGCCCCAGATCCGAGTATCTAAAAAGTCAGTATAAAGAAACAAACAGAAACTAAAAATATACATTTAGACGGCACTTCTAATATGTCCGCTGAATTCTTGACTTTTAACACAAGGAAAGAAGAGAAAATCAACTATTGAAACCGGTACGCAAATGGGAAAGGAGGTCATTCCACCTGGTATTGCTGCCTTAAGAACGTTATAGACCTCCCCCCTCCAGCCACAAACGTCCAGAGACCCTAGAAACAGTTAATAGGACAGAAAAGAAGCAAAAGAGAGAAAAACAAAACAGAAAACCACTTATAAACACCAACAGGTAATACAAACACACAACATTCAAAAACCAAAACGTACTGCAGCCACCAGGATGTATAAAGGCCCATGATGGTTAGATATCCAGGGAAAGCTACTACCAATTTCGCACAAAAAAAAAAGCCTTTACAAGGATCATCACCGATTTAGTCACTGAGACACTAGTTCTCAGCGACTTTTTCCTTTTTTTTCCTTCCCTTTTTCCCTTTTTTAACATCACATATTTAATAGTATTAAACTTTCAAAGTTAAATTTATAAGTAGTCTAATTATGCATTATCTCAAAGAATTCTAAGTGTGGAAGAGTTCAAAGCATATAATTATTAACATTGGTGAGGTTCTCCATGTTTTTTAAACACTAACCTAACCAATAATAAAATTAACTGGCCCTTAAAAACAAGAAGTACAAACACAATTCCATTAAAAAAAAAAAAACACAAAATTTACATAAATACATAAGTTTCTCTCGGATAAGCTGCAGCACTGAAAAATACAATTATGCAAATATAAAACATAAAACACATGTACAAAATTAGATTGAAACAATATCAAGGATCCAGAGGGAACCATTGCTCATACAATAAAACACATTTCTATAAAACAAACACTAAACACAAAGTATCAAAATATCACAATCACTCAACAAAGCTCCAAAAATAAAACATGTCATTAACACACACCAATTAAAATCATCAATATTAAAAAAAATAGAAAACATTATTACATACACAATACAATCGAAATCACAATAATCACAAAGCAACATAAATACTCATGCTATACATTTCAAATTGAGAATGGGCACAGTACATCAGAGAAATCTTATTTCATAAATCAATTCAAACTCAGCCTGATCAATTATCTTTCAATCCAAACACCGTTAGATCCATTACATATATTGCTAAAGCTTAAATTCATATTCCAGAGCATTACACACAAAACATATGTTAATTGAAATAAATAACAACATCCAAAATTCAGTAGGAACTATTGCCCATATAAAAATTATACATCAATAAAGACTATCTTTAAATACAAAGATTAAAATAACACAGTCTTTCAATAAATTACCATAAATAAAAAACTTAAAATCATAAGAATATACAAATTAAAATCATCATAGTTAAAAACATTATTTAATTAAATTAAGACTCCACATTCTAATTTATGACTATTAATGTGGCTCAGGACGGCCTCAACGAAGTCAACATGTTCTCGTACGTCAATAAATGTGTTACCGGTATTGATCTAATCGCCAGGATTGCCGTTGTTGCAGGAGATATTCGAGAAATGCCTGGTGTCTTCCCAAATGTGCGTCAATTTTTATCCCGCAGGTGTGAAACCTCCATTTGAAACCAAACGGAAGGTCTTTTGAGCAATTCCTATAAAGGTGCTCTGTTAATGAAATGTTTTCTGAAGTATCTTCTCTCATGGTTAGGTTTAATTCTTTAAATGTGACACTGGAAATTTACCCTTTAACTTTTCACCGCTTGCTTTCTAACCGTACATTCTAGGACGAATATTGCTCGTATAGCTGCCTTCTGTCACATCCTAAAGTTTTACCCACTTGTTCAGATTCACCCTGTATAACGTTATTTTCGAAATTGATACACGCAAAAATAAGTCACTTTTGGGCCTAATAAAAACAAGTATGATCAGAGATTAATTCAAGAAAAAATATCTGAGATTGCTGGACCTCAGTTAATTCCGATAAAGAGTGTTCTGCCACTTCCTTTCCCGTACTTTTTGATTTCCGACATTTAGGCATTTTTGTTCCAATTTTTCTTTTTAACAAATTGGTTTCCTTCCAGTAGAGATTACACTATCACAAAATCTGCTTTCTCCTCTTTTCTGTCTCTTTATTTTTCTCCTTTCTAAACTGGAAATGAAGATCATTCAGCACGATCTAGATAACAACCTATTCGATGCAAAGGATTTTTTTGCATTTCCCTTGGGACTGCTTCTCAAAACCGCAGGCAAAAAATTAGCAATGTTAAGTTAAAGTGCGTTTTCCCATCCAAAGCTAAAAAAATCAGCAGCATTGTAAATAGGAGTTCTTTGCATTTTGTTTTCAATGAAGAACTCCCCAGAGGTAAGATAGATTTTGGCAGTGCATTAGTGATAGAGCAAAACTCTCGAACTTTGAGAAAAGTGTTAAGTTGTTCGATAATATTCCCCCTTGTGTGATGCAGTTTCTTTCGCGGAACCCATTTCAATAAGATGATCTAGATTTCGGTGAGTCTGTTTTTATTAAATAATTTTTTTTTTGCTTCTTTATTCTTTCATATTTTTGTAAATGAAAAATCTGATGTCGGCACCACATATGACTTCCTTTTACGGCTTATTAAATTACACAGATTTTTTTTTCTGCATTTCATTTAAACTTATTTCCTCGAATTTCATTAGAGATATATTTTTCATTCAATTAATTCAGTTCTCACTTCGCGGCAAGGCAAAAATATATAAAAACTTAAACGTTTTCATTAAAAATTGTAAAATACAGTCATGTATAAAACACCAAATACAGTTAAGAACGGTTTAAAAACATAAACAATTAAAATTAGTTTTTACGCAAAGTTTCCACGCTTTTTGCGTAGAAATTCGGCTGGCGAGCAGGAAGACAGACTTTTCGGTGCACAAAACTGAAAGTTTACTTTTGATACCATTCGGCAAAACGACACTGAAGTTGGGGCACAAATTAACTTAATTCAGTATTCTTCTAAGAGCTTCAAATGTAAACAAATGGCCACTTCGTTAGGCTTAGTAGTACTTAAACAACTTTTAAATTGTTGAAAATTCTACAACTATTGCGTGGAAGTTAACTAAAGGCATAAAAACCTTAACCGGAAGATAAGAACAACATAATTCAATCTTTTTTAAAGCAAAAAATGCACAATTTACCAATATATAAGAATAAAACACCTCAGCTCAATGAGCCGAGTAACATAGTGGATATATATATATATATACACAGTCCAGTCACATTAATGTGACCATCTGTCAAAAGCCAGAATAACCACCTTTCGCAGAGCGGACTGCTGCGAGACGTGCAGGAAGAGAGTCACATAGGTCTCTGAAGGTGTTCTCTGGGATGTTGAGCCATGCCGACTCTAATGCCGTGGCCAGCTGCGCTAGATTACGCGGTTGAGGATCCATGGCGCGAACAACTCGATCGAGATGGTCCCACAGATGCTCGATTGGGTTTAAGTCAGGTGAGTTTGCTGGCCAGGGGAGGACGGTAAACTCATCCTGGTGCTCTTCGAACCACGCACGTACACTGGCAGCTGTATGGCACCTCGCATTGTCCTGCTGGAAGATGCCATCATCCTGAGGAAAAACAATGCGCATGTAGGGGTGAACATGGTCCGCAAGGACAGATGCGTACTTGTATTGATCCATTGTGCCTTCCACAATGATCAGTGAACCTAGAGAATGCCAGGAAAACATTCCCCAGACCATAATGCTCCCGCCTCCAGCTTGGACCGTTCCGGCAATGGTTGCAGGGTGGTTCCTTTCAGAGGTTTCACGCCTTATACGCCAACGTCCATCTGTCCGATGGAGCATAAAACGCGATTCATCCGAAAACGCAACCTGTCGCCACTCAGTGGACGTCCAGCTGCTGTACTGGCGTGCAAATTCTAGCCTTCGCCGTCGATGAACAGCAGTCAGCATAGGTGCACGAACCAGGCGTCTGCTTCGGAGGCCCAGACGCAGCAATGTTCGCTGAATAGTACTTTGGGAGACACTTTTGGTAGCCCCTTGGTTCATTTTGGTGGTCAGTTGCTCAACGGTAGCCCGTCTATCTGCCCGAACGCATCTCCGCAACCGTCGTTCGCCTCTGTCATCTATGGCCCGTGGTGCACCACATTTGCCACGTCGCTGATTTTGGACAGTCCCATTTTGCCATGCACGGTACACTTTTACCACGGTGCGTGCGTGCGTGCGTGCTCGCGCGCGCGCGCGCCATGATGATGTGATGTAGTCGTAGCTCAAAGTAACAGACGATAATTAAAAAACTGGATCCATTTATTATTTTTCGTGAAAAACAGCTGCTACAAAATTCATATCCTCGGAGTAAATAAAAAAGAACAACTAATAACTTTTTGTATTGAACTTTACTCCTTCGTTACATTAATGAAAAGACCGTCCGATATTCCTTTGCGAGTCCTTTTATAATCACTGGAGAGTCCACCAGCGGCAGAGCGATAAGGACGCTGAACACTGGTAGTTCGGTCCGACGTTCGAATTACGCGAAGGGGCTGGCTACATGGGCGTTTTCGTGGTTTTCCCCATGTGTAACGTGTATACGAGCCAGTTTCCCTTAGAAAGTCCTCCACGAAAGCATCCCTCCCTTTAGGCAGATACCCCTCGTGTGCTTTGCCATAATTGGATAACCTAACCTTATAATCACTGGAAAGGCGGAGCTTCCAAGAAATGACGTCAGCCAATCCAGTTCGTTTTAAAATTTTCCAGAACATTCAATAACTGTACGTGTAGAAAAAGCGGGAAAATCAGTTTGACTACGGGGCTGTGCATTTAATTCCACGTACTTTCGAATAAGAGATCGTCGCCATTAAAATGAAAAGAATAGGCATTTAGAATTGTGACTGGGGAATAAGCAAAAATAAAAGACGAAATTTAATTTAGGGTTTTATATGTACTTTTGACTATGGAATTTTATTATTAAATATATATTTATTCAAAATAAAAGTAATTACAAATAAATTAAAAAACCTATTACTTGCATTAAAGCTGAAAAGTAATAAACCTGAATTGATAATAATTTATGATAGGAAAACTTTCCATATACCATTTCCAAAGAACAGAAATTCAATTTAAAACCCTGAAAGAAAAACATTTTTAATCAGAATTTTAATTAGTATTTTCTAAACCTCCTTTGCTTTAAAAATATAAAAGTCTGCTAAGAAAAATCTTTATTAGCAAAAATACCAAAATCAAAACTAAAAATTTTAAGTATTGAGAAAGTAGCTATTGTCATTGATTGCAGATTAATTAACTTTTGGTTTAGCCAATTGAGACCAAAATCGAAGGTGTACATTTACATCTTTTAGCAGTCTTGTATACGAAATTTCAATATTCTGGGGCTACTAGTTTTTGAGTTATACATACATACGCCACGAAAAAAATCTCATCTGGATGCATTTAAAATCCATTTTACAATCGGTTTTGGCAAAAAGAATTCTTTATTCTGTCCATACGTATAGATGTAACTAAAAAAAACATCGTTGAAATGGATTCGAGATTGATCGAAATAGATATTTTCGTTGAAATATGATACCCGAAATTTTTCCCAATTACAATACTCGTTTTTTTTACTTCGTGCAAGGAAGTAATTATTTATCATTCCTATGTAGAAAACTAAACTACTATTTTGCCATTATGTTCCTTCAGAAACTAAAGTAGGAAATTTAAGCTGGATGAAACATAATAACATTTTAAGCATAACGCTGAGAAAGTAAAGAACAAAATTTGATATTTTTCCTTTTTCTATAATTAGTCGGACATTGGTTTCGAAGAATGCTAAACTCGTCTCATGAGCAAGCAGCCGAATCCATGCAATTATCACGTACTGATTTATAATTTTTTTAGTGAGGTGAAGTATTTTATTTCTTAAATAATCTTAATAGTTCAACTGAAATATATTGTTTTACAGAAGTGCTGATTTAACTATTTAACGCAACTGACCCTTGAGGATTGCTCTGTTTACGGTCCGATGGTCTACGCTGTCAACAGATTTTGACTTCTTGAAAATGTAACTGAGGTTGATCGAAAAACGTGTTTATAATAATATTTCTCGTTACCAGGCTCACTTGTCCGAGAATGGTCCAAGCAAGCGCACAACACACAGCGTGCGCAAGGGGTCAAAAACGCCTATCGCTAAAAAGAGCCTTGAGCGCCAGATAGCTGTCAGCCCGACTTCGGGTACGTTATACAACCTCCCCCCCCCATTTTGAGAGACAGCACCACGGGGAAAAGGATCGGAGGATCTCCCACTTCCCACCATCCTCTCGAGAGGACTTTCGGCTCGCTGCATATTGAGAGTTTCCCCGTTCGGTATGGCAGTCAGAATCACTAAGCACCATCCCAGTTAGGCAGCACTTATAGTAATGAACAGGTTACCGATATATTATTTAAAAAAAATCTAAAAGCTTTCAGATTTTATATTACGAGCAAAGGGGCTTTTTTTTGTGTGTGTGTGCTATTTGTTAAATATTATGTTCTTCGCACTTAAACCATGAAATTTAATACATCAATATCACAAAAAAATAAAAATAAAAAAAGAAAGAAAGAAACAGAAACTGCGTATAAGATATCCGTGTTTGAAGATGCACACGGTGCTAATATGAATGGAACGCTTTGAAATCGTTTGAGTTTGTTTATGAAAAATTCCCTTAAGTTATAAGGTATTTCTCCCACCTTCTTCGCATGCCTTCGTGGTGTAGTGGTCTGCATGCTCGACGCGTAAACCGAGAGGTCCGTGGTTCGATTCCCGGCGAAGGAGTTGCTCATTTTTCATGTCTGATGCTTCGAAATAACTAATGTCTCTACAAGATAATAAAACAAATTCCAAATTTGGGCTTCCAGTTGCCCAGACTCAGGTGGAAACGTATGTTATTCAAAATTGGATGGCTCTAGGTACCCGTTGCTTTATCACAATGGGAGAAACATATATGCGTTCATGTAGATTCTTCATGATTTAATTTCTTTAAATATAATACAGGGCGATAATATTTGATGGTAACAATTTGAAAAGTGAAACAACGCTTTTAGTGAATTTATGCAAAATGTCAAAACAAAATTAATAATCTTTCAGGACAAATTGCTCCTTTGTACAAACAATTAAGGTTATATATATACTCGACATCGCGTCTCACAAATCTGCGCTCTGCAAGGGTTAACTGTAATCGTTATAGCAAGTGTAGCATTAACTGCAATTGCCATAGGTACAACTAAAAAAATTAAATACTTCTGTAGATATAAATTTAATTGATTAAAAGTAAATTAAAAACTATCTGCATGAGGCTGTACCTGAACATTTCTAAGGCTTCAATAATTTCAATTCAGTTGTTTTTTCTTTGCAAGACCTTGCAAAGTTAGTATTTACTGTCATGATGATCAAAATAACAACTGTTTATTATGCGTACGAGCAAGCATTCTGTATTAAAATACAAAATATGAAAGCGTTTAAACATCTTTTAATAATTCTGATAACTCTGAAAAATTTTAATAAAAATCACTAGTTAGATGAGTCTTAAAGTGTATTGTTGCGAAAAGTTCGGCGGTTGCGCCTGTATGTAAGCTTCCCGGCATAGCGCTAGGGTTGCCATAAAATAGTGTATGGGAGGGTTGCCAGATTGGCGACCCTCCCATACCCAATTTGCCAAATGGGCGACCCCCAATTTGGTCGCCCATTTGGCGACATCCCATGGTCTAATCGGGAAGCTTCTAGAATAACTTCCTGTCGAGATATTTCTCGAAACCTAAGGAAAAGCTATATAAACCCCTGCGTTTCAGAGAGCCGGCATTGTGAGAATAGCTGCTTACTGTGAGTGCTAAGCTACGCGAGAGTTTTGTAAACGGGAAGCGATCGAGATAGCGCTTTGCCGTGAAGCTACCTTTACAGTACAGCTTGACAGTGTATTGGTGATTGTTCCACGGTGTTTATTATAAGTTTAGTGTTGCCGTGAAGCTACCTTTACAGTTACAGCCTGAAGCTGTGTTGCTGATTGTTTCAGCGTATTCATTGTAGATTTTCGACGCTTATAAAGGTAATTTTGGAACTGTGCTGTAAATAGTGATTCTTGTAAATAAATTGTGTTTTTTATTGTTCTGCATCGTGTTTTCATCGGATACTCTCAAATCCACGGACCCGTATAACGCAACAGTATAAATCATAATCATTGCAAGGACTAATAATAAAAAAATTAAATAAATGCAATAAGAAGCACGGCTGCTGGTTTTATATCTCTCGCTTTGCAAATCGTTTTACGAGCTAATTCTGACTTGCTTGACAATACCATCAGAACATGCCAATGAAATTCATTGTTGCAAGGACTGCTCCTGTTGTTGGCAAGAGTTTTGAGCACTGTGCAAGTGACGGTGCGACATCGCTCAGTTCCGCTCCCAATTTTGACGCAGAGCCCCCGGGAGCACGGGTGCAAGGAAAATTTCCCTACCACAAACCTCTTGAAAGCACTTTCAGCTCGCCGCGTATTTAGAGTGCCCCCATGCCGCACACACACTATACAATTACAAACATCCAAGCCTTCTCCAGGATTCGAACTTGGACCCTTCGGTGCCGCAGTAGGCTTCCCTAATCACAACCGCACACAGCGTTTAACAGCCTTAAGCAGCCAGTAGCCAGATTCTGGCCCAAACTGGTTCCAGATTCTACAAAGGAAAATAGTTGCCCAACAAAAATCGAAAACAGTAATTGACAATTGTATTAACAATTATTCTTCTGACGCTTGTTTTCATATTTTGCAAAACTTAAGCACATTTTTGATTAACGAACTGGAGGATTTAAAAGCGAGCAATGGCAACGTTGTACAGAAAAAACATTTTTATCTCCAGCGCGCGAGACCGCGTATCGAAAATTCTGAAGAAATGATCATTTTAAAATTATTTTGCGATATTGCACTTAAACTGAATTTTATGGTTTAAGTGCAAAGAACAGGATATTTAATAAAGGAAACACGCAAAATTTAGCCATAAAGTACAAACTTGTGTCGTATGTAACACACATTAGATACAAATTTTGCACTATACCAGAATGTTGTACTGTATTTGTACATGTGAATATCTTTTTTTAATTATAGCACCTAACCTTTACTAAGGATAATATTTTTCATGTAAACTTTAACTTTCACGATAAAGTATATGAATAGATATATATGAATATGCATGAAAGTATGTATACTTTTATTTGCTTTGGAATATATATGTATATATATGTGTGTATATATCTGTGTTTGTGTGGGTTTTTATATGTATCTATATTTTGATTAAACCGTTTTTCAAGTGCCTTGTATGCACATGTATATTTCTTTTTTTGCGTTTAATAAATGTCTGCTCTGCTGGGCGACCGAGGGCTGCGGCCATGCAGCTAGTGGTTAACTAACGGTGGCTTGGTAACCAATTTTGCATGGCTATATCAAGTATACCTCGGTTGGAAGCCAACTCAGCGATTTACCTCCACTAACCACCGTACCGCCTGGGAGGCCGAGCTAATTGTACATCGGTTAGCATTGCAATTGAAAATTGACAATGTGCCAAATATGTAAATGATAAATACGCTAAGTACCATAAGTGCAACTTAAAGTGATGGTATGAGAAATATGGAAAGGATAAGTCATAAACGTTTCTAACAAATTATAAATGAAAAACGAGCATTTCAAACACGCCTTTGCAATGACATCTGGTGTTTTATTAGTCCAAAGGAGCAGAAGGACTGGGCCTAGTCTGGGCCATGCCCAGAAGGACTATTAATTTCGTTTTGGCATTTGGCGTCGATTTACTAAAAGCATTGTTTTCGTTTTCAAATTATTGCCACCCAATATTATCGCCATGTATCGTATTTAAAGAAATTAAATAATGAAGAATGTGCATAAATGTATATATGTTTCTCGCATTGTGATGAAACAAAGGTACTTAAAGCCATCCACTTTTGAATATTGAACGTTTCCACCCGAATATGGGCATCTGAAAGCCCAAATTTGAAATTTTCAATTTGTTTTATTATCGATTTCAAATTTTGCAAAATTTTAGCATATTTTTGTTTAAAAAACTCAAGAATTTCAAAGCAAGCAATGGCAACGTTGTACAGAAAAGATATTTTTATTTCCAGCGCGTGAGACTGTGTATCGGATATTCTAAAGATATGCTTATTTTAAAATTATTTTGCGATATTGCTCTTGAACTGAATTTTACGGTTTAAGTGCGAAGAACATGATATTTAATAAATAAAGGTAACACTCAAAATGTTGAAAAAACGCCCCTTTGGACGTAATTTAAAATATGAAACCTTTCAGATTTTTCTTTTTTATTTATTTATTTCTAATTGAAATTGGGCCCCCTCAACTGATAAGAGTCTCCTTTCCTACTAGAAATTCTACACTAGTTCACAGTCATGTAGAGTTAAAGATGTGCATTTTAAATCAGTAAAATCTACACCTTTAATTCGAATGTAGATCACGCAAAACGTCGAAAGGCAGTTCATCAGGAAACTCCCAGTTTGTTGCAATGGCTTTCATTTATAGCCCACATGAGAACAATCTTCAATTTGATAAAACATTAGGTTTATAATATAGAACTTCCTATTCTCATGGGAACATACCACGAGTGTCTACCAAAATGACCGGAAAGTTATAAGGTATTTCACCCACCTTGTTAGCATGTCTTCGTGGTGTAGTGTTCAGCACACTCGGCGCGTATTTGAGAGGTCCGTGGTTCGAGTTCCGGCGAGGGTTTTGCTCATTTTTGATCTCACCTGCTTCGAAGGTGGTGGATGATGATTCTCCACCACCAGGATTTGGCAATTTGGTCACCTAATCTGCAGTCGCCCTTTAAAAGGGGAAGGACATAAGGTATTTCTCCCACCTTCTTAGCATGCCTTTGTGGTGTAGTGGTCAGCACGCTCGGCGCGTATTCCAGAGGTCCTTTGTCCGAGTCCCGGCAAGGACATTGCTTATGTTTCATCTCTCCTGCTTTCAAAAAATACCTAATGTCTCTGCAGTGCAAGCCTCATCACGTGACGGGAAAGGTGTGTCTTCCCTCTCTGTAACTGTATTGATGTTTTGCTTCTTATAACCAAGAAATCTTTGTTTAAGTTGTAAAATAAATATTAAAAAGACCACTGGTCTGATTACTTTCCATTTCGGAAGATCTCATTACGGTACACCCTTATGTATTGTAAACAGCAATATTTGCAAGGAAACGTGCGGAGAGTCAAACTTTTCCAGAATTTTCTCCCTGAACTTTCTCCTTACCTCAAAAGATTAAATTCGCTTAAAACCTTTTAAGGGGAATATGCACACAACATTAAAAGAGTGCAATAAAATTAAGAAACCCAAATTAAGAAATTCAGTTCAATTTTTAAGACCATCGATCCAAATTTGCTCCACATTATACTTCTTCCATTTGCTTTTCGACGGAAAGTAAAACTGATAAAACACACATTTGTGTAGAAAATGACCTACATAGAAAATCATTTCAGGTAGAGTGTTAGTTTTATGTTTAAGGTTATTAGACTGTACGTTAACTTAAATGTTTGCTCATTTTGAGTTAATTATTTCTAGATAACGAAACGTGAGAAAGAATATCATAAAGTAGAGTTAACTTATTCCAAACAAGAAAGTACATGGATCATTAAGAGAAATAAAGCGAATGAATATTAATTCAAATCAAATAAATGTGTAAGTATCTTGCATTTATTTCTTAAATTTGGTTTCGAAATAAGCCGCAAATAATAAAACAAATAATTATTAATAGATAAAGGCAAATTCTCCACAAATGTTACTACTAGCCGAAGTCACAAATTCATTTAGAAATTCCTGTAAACTTGTAGAATATATTGTAGAAGAAATTGTGATTCGATATGTTGCGGAAATAAAATTATAGCCGAGCGTTACGAAAGTACTTTAAACTGTAAATTTTTATCTTGTTTTAAAGTATAAAAATGTATAATATTTCTAGTATAAAAATGGGGAAACTAGAAATCTGAAGTTTTCTTCAAGTATCAAAGAAAATTATGATTTCGCATTTATTAACATCTAAATAATTAAAAAACATTTAGACCTATTGATCCGCTTGTAGAGGTTTAGGTAATTTTGAAGCAGGAGAAATGAAAAATGTGCAGTGCCCTCCTCGGGAGTCGAACTTGGACCTCTCGAATATACGCCAAGTGTGTTAACCGTTACACCACGAAGACATGCAGAAAAAATGGAGAAAATACTTTATATACTCCCCCTTTTACAGTGCGACTAGAGATTAGCGGACCTAATCGCCAAATCCTGGTGGAGGATCATCCACCGCCTTTCAGTTCGGGCGCCATTATAGATTCGTTAAGAAATTTTGGATATCAGGAACTGAAGAAATTTACAATGCCCTCAAACCTGGACTTCTCCTATATGCATCGAGTGTAGCACCGTTACACTACGAAGGCATGCAGAAAGTTGGGAAAAAATTCCATATACTTTTATATAAGGAAAAGAAAAGTTTTTATGAAGTATAAGGGAAAGAATACCTTATACTCTTCAATTATTTTCCTTTGATAAATTGGGCGTTGCCTCTTATGACCATGTGACCAACTTGTTTGATCAAGTGAGTCGGGCTGCGCCCACTTCTGGTACCTTACACTTTTATGAAATTTTGCCCAGTGAATGAAAACTTCGCAAATAATATTCATAGTACTTCAAAAAAAATCTTTTACTTATTTACATCAGCGTTCAATCCTTGAAACCCCACAAATACTAATAAGCGAATAATCGCTTACGTGTGAACAGAGACGTAAGACTTAAGAAGGGTTAGCTACCTTTTATTTCTCAGAATAAATATAATACAATCAGTTCCTAACTGGGAACGTACAGCAAAGCCTCCACTTGGGCTTGAACTTAAATGAATAGGAAATTAAACTTAACTAAGCTTAACTAAAGCTAACTGAAAGATATAGCCAAGCTATCAAGATTCTAAGTAGTTGACCCCTCAATCTTAATTAAGTCGGCGAAGCCAAACAAAGGCCTAAAGTACGGCCGAGCGTAGCAATAGCTTAGAGAGACGTAGCCAAAAGGCAAACGCGCGCTAGTCAGAAACTCGGACTCTCTCTCACGAAGTCAGTGAAACATCAACTTAAATACTACTCATTTGTATTAACCGCCTTTCTGAAATTACATTCTGGTAGGAAATTGTAAGCTGAAGCTAGAAAAGACAGGAAAGATGCATAAACTTAAAATAGCTGTTACTAAAATTAGGTTCAACCTTACAGACTGAAACAAGTTTTCTTGAATACAATAATAGTACAAAGCTTACAATAATTATTAATCCCGTGAATTGCATCAGATATAAATTATGACTTGGCATTATAAATTTTAAGAAGTACATATGTTGCTTTCAAATTAGTAAGATCTGTATCTCTAATGAAGTTGCTTATGCAAAAATCGAAAGACTATTCACCTGAAAACCAGTTTTTTACGTCATGTGGCCCATAAATGTATGTTTTTGTATAGCAGCAACATTTGCAAAGCAGCGTACATTATAAGCGAGGCATAACTTTAACGATATAACAGTAATCGCAATGATGTTTTCGAATTTTAACCAAAATGCGAAAGCTATCTGCCAAACGGAAGAGATGCGTTCGTGGAGAAAATTTTTACTTTGTTTGCTTAGCACAAAAGGGACATCAATGTGTAGTGAAAGATGTCTTCGTGGAGAATTTTGCTTTCAAAAACTAGGATGTAATGTGTTTGTTCACTTAACACAAAGGGAAAATAACGAAACTGTCGATTCAGTCAGCCCTTTCGCCGAAATTTGAACTAATTCGAATCAAACTACCAGATATTAAATGTTTCAGACACCAGACCACTGGTTATTGTGAAATACTTTAGGAAAAGCTACTATTCTTCTATTGAATAAAAAATAGAAAAAACTAAATTATATGTGTCCTAATACTCAAACTACACTCATGTCCATAAATTAAGGATAATTCGGAGTCACGCGGAAATCGAACTCTAAAATAAATGTATCACCTGTAAAATCACTACACACACTTCAAGAATCATATGCAAATTTCAGGAAGTGAACAGATGACACCGATGGTACGTCACAATGACGAGAGTGTAAGAGAGTGATATATAAGGAATACAAGCAAAGAAGAAAAATTGTTCGCAGCCGCTTTATAAGCATTTCGGTGCAATAACCGAATACTTATGACACAGAGGATGCATTTGGATGAGTTTTTACGTGGTAGAATGATCGGCCGTCTCGAATGTGGGCGTACCCAACTGGAAGTATCAGACGAACTTGGAATTGCCCAGAGTGTCATCTCCAGGCTTTGGCAACGATTCCAAGATGATGATAATGTGAGTAGACGTTACAGCACAGGTTACAACGCCGCATGAGGACCGGTATTTGGCAGTTACTGCCAAAAGAAACAGGCGGAGCACAGCCTCAGACCTGTCTCGGGAGCTCTCTTCGGCCACTGGTACGACAATTTCGAGGCAGAGCGTGTAAAAACGCTTAGGCTAGATGGGTCTATATGCTCGTAGACCTGTCAGATGCGTTCCACTTACTGTAACTCACTGTCGCCTGCGGTTAGCCTGGAGTAGAGAGCGTGCATTATGGGCACCGCAACAGTCGGCTCGTGTGATGTTTACCTTGCAGTCTGATTCTCGCCGGACTTTCATATGGAGAGCTCAGGTACCCGTTACCACCAAGAAAACGTCATTGAACGACACCGTTACGGTGGTGCAGGAGTGCTCGTTTGGGGTGAAATTATTCTGGGTTCCAGAACTGTCCTGCATGTTCAAATTGGAACCATGGCAAGCGAAATCTATCGGGACGTCATTCTGGAACAACATGTACGTTTGTTTCGGGGCGCCATGAGGGCACAATTTGTGTTTATGGATGACAACGCCCGCCCTCACCGTGCAAACATCGTAAGCGAATGCCTTCAATCGGAGGATGTCACACATATGGACTGGCCAGCATTCTCACCGAACTCGAATATAGTAGAGCACGTTTGGGACATGCTTGGCCTACGAGTTGCAGGCCGTCAACCTCCTCCGACATGTCTACCGGAATTTCGGAGAGCATTACGTTTTGAGTGGCGTAATATCCCCCAAGATCAGATCGATAATTTGATACTCAGCATGCCTAGGCGTTGTACGGACTGTATTGCATCGTCTGGGAGACATACAATGTGTTAACAATCATGCCAACCATGTAATATTGGTTTTTTGTAATTTGCTCCAGGGAGAAAAAAATCGCTAATTATTTTAATAATATCAAACATATAGCATCATTTTTTGCTCTTTACCTTTTGTTTAATAAATAAGCTTTACAAATAAGTCGAATTTGTTTTGTTTCTAACTCTTCCTTTGCCTGATTTTGCAAAGGAACCACCACCGGGCAGGTGGTGCAAAGGAACCTCCACCGGGCAGGAGGTCAATTACTAAATATATTTGAAAAACTTCTTCATATAGATAAAAAGAGAACAAATCAGAAGAAATGGCTAAATACGTTAGATATTTCTGTCTAGCTTCGGCTAAGTCTTTTTAGTTAAGTATTAGATTGGTGTTTTATTTTCTTAGCGTGATTTAAGAGCCCGATTGGAGGCTTTCATGCAAGCGCGAGAAGGGGTCAACTGTTATTATTTCTTTGACTGAATAAAAGAGTATTTTAACCCTTCTCATGTCTTCTCATGTCATAGTAACTATTGGAAGTCTTGAATAATTCACTACTTAGTTCACTAGGTTCCTCGACGTTATATGTGGACATCACGTTAATGGAATGGTATAGAAAAAATATTTTTTAAGTGCAGTCACAATGTCGCCCGATTTGTTCTTAGTCAATACGCTTTCGGTAAATAAACTGAATCGTTATATGTATCTTCATATATATACAAATGTAATTTCCCTCTTTTTTTTCACTCTTCATTAAACTGGTAAAAAAATAATGAGCTACTTTTTTCATGAGACACACGGAACTAAAACCGCCGTAATAAGCTTATGCTCTTGCGAATTTTCGCAATTACTGATCTTGCAGATAATCGAGTTATTAATAGGTTTATTTAATGAGATAATGATAGGCAAAAACGTATTACGGCATACTGTGTTCCAACAAAATAGAATTTTCTTTTTTATTAAGTAATAAGAATGTAAACCGAAAGAATGGCAAAGAAAGTGTTTCATACGTGCAATTTAGAAGCGTAGAATGAGTTTTTATGCAGATATTGGTCTGATATTAAAAAAATGGTAAACAAAAAATTAACGCTGCTTCCGTGATATGCGCTTTAGAAATTAGCAAATCGTAATATAATAAGAAATCGAAACGATGCCTATAGTAGTAGATATAATCGTAATGTGAAACGGAAGCAAATAAAATTAAATTAGAGAAGGGAGCCGCCTAGGCAGTATAATGGTTAGGGAAGCCTACTGCGATACTGAAGGTCTAGGGTTAGAATCACGAAAAAGACATCGATGTTTGTAAATATATAGTGTACGTGCGTCAAGGGGGCACTGCAAATATGCGGCGAGCCGAAAGTTCTCTCGAGAGGTTGCTGCCAGGGGAAGACGGGTGGGAGATCCTCGGTCCGTCTTCCTGGGGGTACTCTCCGTTAGAAATGGCGGCGGAATTGAGCGAAGTCTTACTGTCATCTGTGTGGCGCTCAAGGTTTTCGGCAACCATAGGTACACTGCGCTAAAAAAAGGGCGGGTCACAGTTTTGCTGTTGCGAAGTTTATTTCTCTAGATTGGCAACAAATCCAATATCCTCCTAGGTTTCAAATGTAAACAAATATCCGCCATGAGAAAAATTATTAGGCTTAGCCGAACTTAAACAGCTTTTAAATTATTGATAATTCTACAAATCTTGCATGCAGATTTACTAAAGGCATAAACCGAAAGATGAGAACAAAATAATTCAAGCCCTTTAAAATCAAAAAGTACACAATTTACCAACATATAAGAACAAAAATAAACAGCTTATTTAGCTGATTTATA